>WOVY01003127.1:0-47647 GCA_013436015.1 Rhipicephalus annulatus
CAAATAAACGTTTTGTGCACTCTTACCAGGTGCCTGACTATCGTCCTTTGACGACATTTGCAGTTAACATGCAGAATTCGGCCCTTTTATAAAGGCGAATTTTTCAACACACACATCTGTAATTCAAGTCCTGGCGAGGACGGCAACTCACAGACGTCTGCAAGACTCGGTTAGGTCATTTTAAAATGGAATTATCTCGGCAGCAGGGCTGGGCATACCTCAATGCAAGTTTTCGTGGAGGATAGCATGTTGGAGGCCCGCTGGTCCATGACTATGCAATGTGGTGAAATGGCACTAACACTGTATATTGTAAAGTGTTTGGTTCTGCTGACGGCGGA
This sequence comes from Rhipicephalus annulatus, assembly GCA_013436015.1. Classification (NCBI taxonomy): domain Eukaryota; kingdom Metazoa; phylum Arthropoda; class Arachnida; order Ixodida; family Ixodidae; genus Rhipicephalus; species Rhipicephalus annulatus. The sequence continues at coordinate 339 of WOVY01003127.1, forward strand.
AGTGCCAGATACGATGTCGTCGGCTTCTGCCGATTTTCCGCGCCACTCGTACCGGTGCAACGCTTCAAAACTCCCAGTTGACCCGGGGAGGTGTGCAGCAGCACTCTGTCTGTACCGATGTATTGTCTTCTCCGGCATGTGAAATATTCTTTCGCGAATCTTGTTTTGAAATGAAACCACTGCTGTCTGACAACATATTAAGAGGAATCAAGCAAGGGTGGCATTTTCGGCTAGTTCTCTAATTGTTCTAGTAGCCAAAATCATGGCAGGAACTTCCACTATCTAGAGGGAGTGACCCGCCGCCCCAACCCTGGGATAAATCCCCCATCGATCCGTGCAGTCTATCTAACTTTTCATTGTTCTGAAAGCCGAAATCATGGCAAGTAATTGCGCTCTAGCTAAGGAGGCTTTGAGCCACCGCCCAATCATGGGATATATCCCCATCTATTTGTGCAGTCTGGACAATTTTGTCAAGTTGCTGGTGCGCACGGGCAACGAGCTCGGCATGCGCATCGAGCAGCCGGTGGACATCAGCTCGTCCGACACGAACCGCAAGCCGATCCGCACCACAGTGCTTGAAGAGCAGTGCAAGGTCCCCAACATCGAGATGGTCATCATCGTCATGACCAAGAGCACGAACTACGCCGAGATCAAGCAGGTGGCCGAGACAGAGATCGGCCTGCGCACCCAGTGTGTCATGGACAATAACGTCGTCAAGAAGTGCAACCCGGCGCTGGTCACCAACCTGTGCCAGAAGATGAACGCCAAGCTTGGCGGCACCAACAACAGCCTCCTGTCCCAGGAGAAGCCGGCTATCTTTCTCAAGCTCATCATCATTATCGGTGCAGACGTCACTCACCCGGCACCCGGGGACAAGCACCGCCCCTCCATCGCCGCCTGCGTCGGCAGCCTGGACTCGATCCCTTCCAGGTTCCACTCTTCTATTCGGGTCCAGATGGAGGACTCGACGGCCACGTCTCGGGTGGAGATAATCAGAGACCTGAAGGACATGATGAAGGAACTGCTCAAGGCCTTTTACCGGGCCACCAAACACAAGCCTGAGCGCATCATCTTCTATAGGGACGGAGTGAGCGAGGGACAGTTCATGGAGGTCCGCAACCGGGAGGTGAGCGCGCGTGGCTGTGGCCGCCTGAAACAATGCTCGTTGGTACTTTTCGCATCGTAATCGACATGGATGCAGCTGGCCCATTACAAAATTTACTGTGTAACTCGTAATAAGGCTGCCACCTGCATGATACTTATGCCTGCACGGTGCGCGCGCTTCTATTTGCTTTCTTGCACGCCTGTTTGGCCTCATGCCCTCGTTTCGTAATCGATACGGCTGTCGTCGGCGTCATGCCAGGGCCTGATCTTTGTAATTGATATGGCTGCTGTTTGCTCTGCAGTGTAATCGGAATGACTTCGGTCTTTTAACCATCTAGCCCTGGAAACAAACCCTCATTTTCCCACCTTTCTGTCGGCCATTCACAGCCCTGTCTGTCGTCCCTCTCTGTGCGTAACCTCAGGTGAGCGCCATCCGGCTTGCCTGCCAGGAGATGTCTCCCAACGAGACGTACGAGCCGGCCCTTACTTTCATCGTCGTGCAGAAGCGACACCACACCCGGTTCATGCCCGCCAACGACCGTGACGGTGTCGGCAAGTGCAAAAACGTCCCGCCCGGCACCACCGTCGACTCCGTGGTCACTCACCCGCTGGACTTCGATTTCTTCTTGTGCAGCCACTTCGGCATACAGGTATACGAGCGCGATTATCAGTGCGCATAGTCCCACGCAGTAAGAAAATGATATACCGTATACAATAATCGCTACAGTCGTGGTTAGGCCCTCCGTCGTAGCTAAGCTGCCTCTAAGGTGTCACACTGCAAACTCCAAGGCTCCAATACGATAATGGGCAAAACGATTCCCGGCCAAGGTCACGCAATTTAGCTTACTTTAAAGAACCCCAGGTTCACGCCCTACAACGTACCTCGTGCGTTTAGTCTCCCAATTACCGCCGTTTTATTAGTTTTTCTTGTGATACTTCCATGCCCACTTGCTGAACGCCCAGCCATCTTGGTTTCGTTGAGGTGTAACACGATTGAGGCGCAACATCAGTACGTAACTATGAAGCAGTTCGTTTATTTCCTTTATTCATTACGCTTTGCTAAAAAATAACACAGCTCTGCCAGTGCTCTCCTGCTTCACAGAAACTTCCGTTTCTTGACATAACTGCCAGGTGGCGCCCATATCTCGTACGTGCAATCTCTCCAAACGGAAGACTGTAGTCTCTCGACGAGGACCTTTAAATCGCAGCAGGCAGACACGCGACTAACTTTTCCCAGAGTCTTTTTGCAATCTTGTCATTTCCTTTTTTTACGCACCGACGCAGGGCACGAGCAAGCCGTCCCACTACTACATCGTGTGGGACGACTCCGACTTCTCGGCGGACGACCTGCAGAAGCTCAGCTTCTACCTCTGCCACACGTACGCCCGCTGCTCGCGCAGCGTCAGCATCCCGGCTCCGGTGTACTACGCCAACCTGGCCGCGTACCGCGCCAAGAACCACCTGATCAGCAAGGTTGGCGTCTCCAGCTCGAGCAGTGACTCGTCCGGCGCCTCGGCCGACTCGATCACCACCAGCCAGTACGTGCAGGCCGTCAAGGTTCTCGACAACCTGCAGACGGCAATGTACTTCGTATGACCGTCGTCCTCGGGTTCCCGGATCAGGTTGGTGGACGCTACGATTTTTTACCCGTATTGATCATCATCATCAGCCGGCCACTGCAGGACAAAGGCCTCTCCCACGTTCCGCCGGTCAACTCAGTCCTGTGCTTGATACTGCCCACTTGATATCCCAAATCATTCTGGTCTCATCTGCCCACCTAACTTTTGTATTTCCCTCATCCGCTTGCCTTCTCTGGGAATCCAATTATTGACCAGTGGTTAATCCTGCCTACGCACTTTACGTGCCCGGTCTATGTTCGTTTATTCTTATTTCAACTGATATCCCAGTAACCCCGGCTTATTCCCTGATCCACTATTCCCCCGTATTAGTATAGTACAATTTTCCAATCCCGAAAACGCCACTTTTGTCCACAACTTGATGCTTACTAAGCGAAAAAATGTTGTGGAAAAATGAATGAATGAAAACGCTGTCTTTATTTTTTCTGCACTACGACGTCATGAACACTGAAGGTGTTTACTAGGTTTAATATAGCTTTTAATCGATAAAATTGAAAATTGTAATATGTCTCGCCATCGACCCGGCATACGAAGGATTGGAAAACTTCATCAAGCTAATGTCGCGAAAGCGTAAAAAATACATTTTAAAATTTTTGACTTCACCCCACCGCGGTGGTCTAGTGGATAAGGTACTCGGCTGCTGACCCGCAGGTCGCGGGATCGAATCCCGGCGGCAGCGGCTGCATTTTCAATGGAGGCGGAAATGTACGCCCGTGTGCTCAGATTTGGGTGCACGTTAAAAGAACCCCAGGTGCTCGAAATTTCCGGAGCTATCCACTATGGCGTCTGTCATAATCATATGATGATTTTGAGATGTTAAACCTCACATATCGAATTTCTGACTTCACGCACGGGGATTAATGCGCGTAATTTGAAAATAAAGCTGACGCTCCCCGATTGTTTCTTAACGATATGGGAGCGTTCTTGCATTCAACAGCGCACCTCTTCTGAAACTGGTCGGGTCTGTAGCTCTTCGGTTCCCAGATACACCCACAGAAGGCGTCAGTGCCGCGGTCGTTGATTGAGTGTGGCTATATCCACCCAGGCATACGTCTTGTCTATCAGCCTATTATTGAAGTGGCATTTCTATATCTTGGGACGAAACTTCGTCGCAATGGAGTGATAGCTACCAAGGCGAGGGTTTCCTCGGATCCCTTTTACCTCGCCAGTAGTACGGCATCGTGTGCCGAATTATTATCAGGACGTCAACGCACATAGAAAAAAAAATCTGAAGTAAAAATTGCGATGGGAGCTGATTGACCTATATGTTTTCCTTTGAGCATTTAGTGTTATTAACAATTCGTCGATCGCCAACTGCGTTTAGCCGGCAAGATTTTTGTCACCGCCGTTTTCGCCAGTGGGTAGTTTGACTATGCATTAATTTCATGTTTTCCTGCTTCCTTTCAGGATTTTTTTTTCAGAACTTCTCCGTCCGAGACGTTCATCTGGAGCCCCCTCCTTTTTTTTCGTGAGCGTTTTGGCGGGTTTTGTTTTTGTTCTCCTTCAACAAATCTCTTTGTTTTGTGTTGAAAATAAAAAAGTGTTCTTTTGATAATGTTCGTTCTTTGTATGCTTAGTACAATATTTTAAAGGCTACTGCACCTGCTGTCATCTTTGTTCGTACTCCTACCTGCACTCTTGTTCCGCTTGCGCCCCGCTGCGGTGGTCAAGTAGCTAATGTGCTCGGCTGCTGACCCGCAGGTCGTGGGATCGATTTCCGGCTGCGGCGGCTGCAATTCCGATGGAGGTGCTGCTCAGATTTCGGTGCACGTTAAAGAACTTCAGGTAGTCAAAATTTCCGGAGCCCTCCACTACGGCGTCTCTCATAATTATATGGTGGTTTTGGGACGTTAAACCCCACAAATGTGTTCCACTTGCCAATCGCTCCAGGCAACGGTGCCATGTCGGGGAGAATGTGGCGTTAAAGCAGGGGCGTTGCCAGGGGTACCGGGCCCGTGCCCCCACTCCGAAATTTTATTTCGCAATGGCATAGAGTGAAAAATACCTATTCAAGGAAGTGCTCCCACTAGAATAAAAAATGCACCCCCCCCATTTGCGCCGAAAAAATTTTCTGGCTACGCCTGGCGTTCCAGTAAAAACTTCGCAAATATCTCCAGACGTGCGGACACTGAAAACGACAGTATGTACTTCAATTGTATCGTACATACTCTATGTACCATACCGTACGTTTTATGATCAAATTGAAGAGCCATCGACGAGTAACATTAGCTAACGCTCATTTTCGGCGTCGATCATGTTCCCTATACGCTTAGCCAGCACCTGGTGAAACGAGGGCCCCACTGACTAGTGACGGAGATACTGACCAGAGGAGAAAGACTCTTCGCAATGGCTGAATGATGCGTGGCTAATGTAAAATGGCGGCAGACACTGGTTGTGTGTGAGGGGGAGAGCAGGATGCGTGGCTAATGTACAATGGCGGCAGACACTGGTTGTGTGTGAAGGGGGGAGCAGGAAAGGAGGCAGTGGTCGGTAAGAAGTAAAACTTGGACACTACAGTTGAACCCTTATAGCTAGGAATGTTACCCCATTAGTCTCGGGGGGTGAATGGCCCGCTGCTGTGTCTGTCTCTCTGTCTGTCTGTCTGTCTGTCTGTCTGACCTGTTTGACCTGGCTGTCTGTCTGACCTGACTGTCTGTCTGTCTGACCTGTTTGACCTGGCTCTCTGTCTGACCTGACTGTATGACCTGTTTGACCTGACTGGCTGACCTGTTTGACCTGGCTGTCTGTCTTACCTGTCTGTCTGTCTGTCTGTCTGTCTGTCTGTCTGTCTGTCTGTCTGTCTGTCTGTCTGTCTGTCTGTCTGTCTGTCTGTACAGAGAGTTAGCGGTAGTGTCCCACTTGTGTATGAAGTCCTTCGTCCCATCCGCCAAGGATTGCACAGGACAGGCGAAGCCCTGGAATAATCAGGGGGACTGAGCATGTACGCTGTTTAAACATAGGGGAGTGTTGTCGACTCCTCCTTTCCAAGAGTACATGTTTGTCGCCTCACGAGCATTTATTTTGCAAGAATGACACAATGCGGTCAACAAAGGCCATACGGCCTTCGATATCAGCTTATGCTATTCATTAGAAATAGAGGTATTGTCTTTGTCATCAGTTTTCGCTATCCAGAGCCAGCTGTTGCTGTGGAGCCAGACTTGGATGCCACATCTAGGGCACTCCTCAAGTACGTCGTACCCTTTGGTGAGTTCTCCCCACCACACACACCACGACGGTCAATTGCATGGTTATGGTGTTGGTCTGCTGAGTCAAAGATCGCGGTTTCGAATCCCAACCTCCATTGCCGCATTTCAATAATTTTCGGAGCCCTGGTGCTGTGCGATGTCAGTCACAAGACGGTGAAATTTTCGAAAGCCATCCACTACGGCGTCTCTGATGATATTATCAGGGCTCTGGGACATAAAACACTACCCGTAAACTGGGAAGGTTTTTATAGCGCCAAAACAAGAATCGTCATCCGGCTTGTTCGCGCTTGTTCAAGAAAACTTTGCTCTCACAAATTCCCCGTCCGGAATTGAACGCCAACTACATCACGCTGATAGCGCTCTTGTTTTCGTGCTATCTCCATGGCCCGCAAATGGTGGGCACATGCAGATAACACGAAGACGGGCACGCGAGAACGATGACGATAATCGTTGCTGGCCAAGAAGACATTACGAATGTTACTGTAGTGCTCTGTTTTTCGAGCGAAAGAAACTCGAGAAGAAGCTGCAGTTGTGCTTGTCCGTATTACTGTCTGACAACATTAGTTTGACCACAGTAAGCCGTTGTGGGAAGCAGAGGCTGGAGTTAGGCTCTGTTTGAGTCGTAGTTACCGATTACCGGTTCCTCCCGTTTATGTTATGTCGAAATTCGCATGGACGTGTATGCTCGGTGCAACTTGTGAACATGGTGCCCGTCAGATTTCACAAACAGCGTAATACCTTCGTTGCGTCGCCACAACGAACATGGGTGGTACTACAGATTGCTTCCGCCTGCCATAATGGGAAACATCGTCGGGAAGGGACGTAAGACTCATTAAGCATTGCGTTTTACGTATACGAGCCGCACGCAAGTCGACTTTAAACGTAACTATGAAATTGATTAAAATAGCTCAGGAACTCAGAAGTTGATGGTCCGCTCCTGTGATATAAACAAGAACAACAATAGTTAGGCACGCTCGCACGGTTATAGTTAGCAGAAACGGGCGAAGTTTGTGTTGTCGGTTCTTGTTTTGTTTTCTGTGTGTGTGCTTACGCCTACGAGCATAGCGCATAAGTTCTTCACTAGCAAGGTGACCCGAAAAAAAAAAAACGTTCGCCGTTCCTGTCGGCATGATGTGCCGCATCATGCTCAATTAGGATGAGATCCTAGCGCACAGTCTGTCACACAATACGCCGGCCCACGCGAGCGTATCAGCAAAATGTCGTCTCTTGCTAGAGCTGCGCTTTTCTAATCTGCTTTGTACAATACGCAAGGCGCGATGCCCGAAGATGGGAAAGCGTACAGTAGGAATCGGACTTGGACTTGTCTGGAGCGGTAAAGCGCGTGGATGATGCACGTCTGCCCCTTCATTACGCGGGCGCTATCTATCGCTAAGTCAGGTCAATTTTAATTCAGTTGCATCCGTCGCCCGCGCATTCCAGCCCAGCTGCGAGAGCCGAGAGCAAAGCCTCATGAGAGGGAGAGAGTTGGTAAAGCCAAGCGGGGGAGAGATTAGCCTGGTAGAGAAAGAGTAGCGGCGTGGAGAGAGAGAAGCAGGGCAGATGAGAGGAGAACAAAGGTGAAGCTGTGGTGGGAGAGGGGCAGACTGCACGGAGGGAAGGAGCGGCTGATAGCCATTGACGAAAATCTGTGGGTCGGTGAAACGTGGTGCATGTTTCACGCGTGCGCCTTGAAAAAGTGTGCGTCACAAAGAGGAAGAAATGTCTCAGTGCGCGCGCGGTGTTGTGTAAACGACGACGACATTGAAGACGTCACGTGCGAGAGCACGAAGACGCGCGGCGCGATGTCAACAAAATAAGAAGGAAGGTGAGCCAATCACCAGTCAGCACGGAAATTGCCAATAGCTTGTTAACACGGCAACTCAGCAGTCTGCAACGAGAGATCGACCCAGGGACCCTATAGGATCATGGGGGTAGTAGTTTTAAAGAAGAAATTAAAAAAATAATCACAGCATATCCGTCGAGTGAATGATGATATGGGTGAGGCGAAGTGTCCGTCCGTCCATGCGGCCGTCTGTTCGTGCATCCATTCGTACGTGCGTTCGCGTGAGCGGACGGACTGAGGCACTGACGGACGCATGGACGGATGCACGGGCGGAAGGACGGACAGACAGAGGTACGGAAGGAGAGAAGCACGGACGCAAGGCTTGACGGATGGACGGACGCATGGATGACCGGAAGCACGGACAGAAGCGTGGGCGGACAGATGAACGGAAGCACTAATGGACGGACGCACGGAAGGTTGGACACACAAATGAACGGACGGACGCTTCGCCCCCTCATCATCATTCACTCCGTGAATATGCTATGAGAACCACTTATGCCACCTAGGCACTCCCGTGAACAAATACATACAACGTCATCTATTGAGCAAGTCAACTAGAGATGGCTTCTACATACGGAGGAGGGAACGGCCCATGGCCTAAAGACCTTCGCCCCTAAAAAAAATATTGCCACGTATCTCCGTGCTTTGCTGCAAAGGAATTCAAAAGACTATTGTCATCTGTCTGGAAGCACTGCGTGAAATATATACATATATATATATATATATATATATATATATATATATATATATATATATATATATATATATATATATATATATTGTTGCGAATGTATTCACTACTTTAGAGTAGAAAAGTACTCCAGCAGTCAAGATGGCAGCCGTTGTGTATTTTCGAACAGCCCACCAACGTCGTCGTCTTCTTCTTCGCACCGCCCGCATAGCTGCATAGCCGCGAACCCGCAACATCGACCTCCGGCGGCGAAAAGCGCCGACCCGGCGCTTGTTAGCAGGTGTTGGACGAGATGTACGGCTTGAGGCGAGCGACGTGGACGATGTCGGAAGATGTGGAAGGTATCGAAGGGTTTAGAGGTGCTATTTCATAGGTAACATCAGTTACCTGCCGTAGCACACGATAAGGTCCGGAATACTTGGATAGAAGCTTTTCAGCCAGACCAACATGCCGCGACGGAGTCCACAGAAGAACGAGGTCACCTGGACTAAAGTGGACGTCCCGATGGTGGCTGTCATAGCTGCGTTTCTGACGGAGCTGCGAGTCCGAAAGGCGCTGATGGGCAATCTGACGGGCTTTCTCTGCGGTGCTAATAGCGCGGCGAGCATATGCTGTGGACAGGTTGGCAGGGTTGGGTACAAGCGTGTCGAACGGCAATGTCGGGTCTCTTCCATACAAAAGGTAAAAGGGAGAATATCCAGCAGTGTCGTGGCGTGAGCTATTGTAAGCGAAAGTGACAAAGGGTAGCGCAATGTCCCAGTCACGATGATCCGTCGACACGTACATGGCGAGCATGTCAGTGAGCGTGCGATTCAGACGTTCTGTGAGGCCGTTCGTTTGAGGATGGTAGGCCGTCGTAAGCTTGTGCTTGGTTGCACAAGAACGAAGTAGATCGTCGATTACCTTAGATAAAAAGTAGCGACCGCGATCGGTGACCAGTTGACGAGGAGCGCCATGATGTAAGATGACGTCTTGAATCAAAAAGTCGGCGACATCTGTAGCGCAGCTGCTTGGAAGAGGTCTCGTAATTGCGAAACGGGTCGAGTAATCTATGGCGACGGCGACCCACCTGTTACCGTCGGTAGAAAGAGGGAAAGGGCCCAGCAGGTCGAGGCCGACACGATAGAAAGGCTCGGCAGGTACGTCGATCGGTTGAAGGAGCCCGGCGGGGTGTACCGCTGGCCTTTTGCGGCGTTGGCACGACTCACAAGACCTAACATAACGTTGTACAGAACGGTAGAGGCCGGGCCAGAAAAAGCGTCGGCGGACACGGTCGTACGTTCTGGCAACACCAAGGTGGCCAGCCGTTGGTACATCATGTAGTTGCTGAAGTACGGTCGAGTGCAAATGAGGGGGTATTACGAGTAGTAGTTCGTTTCCCACATGGTGCATGTTGCGGCGGTATAAAATGCCGTCTATGACAACGAACATGCGAAGCGAACTGTCTGTACAGCCTGTGTTCAGGCGGTCGATTAGCTCTCGTAGGGACGCGTCACGCCGTTGCTCACATCCCATGTTGCCGAAAGCAGAGAGCGAGGAAATACAGATGGACGCGTCGTCGGTTACTAGATCTGGAGCGTCAACGGGGTACCGAGAGAGGCAGTCGGCGTCTTGGTGTAAACGGCCAGACTTGTAAACCACTGTGTATGTGAATTCCTGGAGGCGCAGAGCCCAACGAGCAAGGCGCCCCGTTGGGTCTTTGAGGGCTGAAAGCCAGCATAGAGCGTGATGGTCAGTGGTAACTGTGAAAGGCCGGCCATATAAATAGGGGCGGAATTTACCAACTGCCCATACAAGGGCCAGGCACTCGCGTTCCGTAATAGAGTAATTGCGTTCGGCAGGAGAAAGGAGCCGGCTGGCATACGCAAGAACTCGATCGTGACCGGATTGACGCTGGGCTAAAACCGCGCCAATACCGTAGCCACTAGCATCAGTGCGGACCTCGGTTGGAGCAGACGGGTCGAAGTGGGCGAGAATCGGTGGCGTGGTCAGAAGTGTTATGAGCTGGGAAAAGGCCGTGCCTTGATCAGGACCCCACTCAAATGGTACATCTTTCTTCAAAAGATCAGTGAGGGGGCGTGCGACCTCTGCGAAGTTTCTGACAAATCGTCGGAAATATGAGCATAGGCCCACAAAACTTCGAACGTCCTTGACACAAGTCGGTACAGGAAAATCCAGGACAGCTCGGACTTTGTCGGGATCGGGGCGGATGCCGGAGGAGTCAACGAGATGCCCTAGAATAGTAACTTGGCGATGCCCAAAATGGCATTTCGAAGAATTAAGTTGGAGCCCAGCCTCTCGAAATACTGAAAGAATTGAGGAAAGGCGCTCGAGGTGAGACTTAAAGGTTGGGGCAAAGACAATCACGTCGTCCAGATAACACAGGCAGATAGACCATTTAAAGCTGCGCAAAAGCGTGTCCATCATCCGCTCGAACGTCGCCGGCGCGTTGCACAAGCCAAACGGCATTACCTTGAATTGGTAGAGACCGTCAGGCGTTACAAAGGCGGTCTTCTCCCGGTCGAGGTCGTCCACGGCGATCTGCCAGTAACCAGAGCGTAAGTCTATCGAAGAAAAATAGGTTGCGCCATGAAGGCAGTCCAGGGCATCATCAATACGAGGAAGCGGGTAGACATCCCTTTTGGTGACCTTGTTTAAATGCCGATAGTCCACGCAGAAACGCCAGGTATTGTCCTTCTTTTTAACTAAGACTACAGGGGACGCCCACGGACTCGATGAGGGCTCTATGATGCCTTTTGTGAGCATCTTATTCACCTCCTGTTGGATAACTTGGCGCTCTGATGGTGACACTCGATAGGGACGCCTGTGAATTGGAGCTGCATCACCGGTATCAATGCGATGTTTGACTTGCGATGTTTGACCTATGGGCCTACCGTCAAAGTCAAATATGTCCGAATAGCTCGTGAGAAGGTTAGTGAGGTCTTTGACCTGAGACGGCAACAGGTCTGAGGCAATCATCTTAGTTACATTGTTGAGCCGTGTAGATTTGGCTGCATCGGTGCTATGCGGGTTCGGGGAGGCGACTGTGGCCAGTTCACGTGACACTGATGAGATCTGGCACTCGTGTGACGGCGAAAGAGTGGCGAGAACAATGCCTTGTGGTAGGATTTGAGGGCTGAGTCCGAAGTTCAGAAGAGGAAGGCACGTCTTGTTCGCTGTGACAGTTAATATGGTGTACGGGGAGGAAACGTTGCGGGCCAGTAAAACACCGGGAGAGGGAAAGACCACGTAATCCCCATCCGGAACACTGGGATATGGTTCAACTGTGACACAAGTTAGGGCTTGGGGTGGGAGGCGAACAAACTCAGCGCACGAAAGCTTGTTCTGTACCATCTTCGACTCTTCGGTGGCCGCAGGCAAGTCAAGTTGCACGACGCCGGCTGAGCAGTCAATTACAGCGGAGTGGTCGGACAAAAAATCGAGTCCAAGGATGACGTCATGTGGACAGTGAGCGAGAACATGGAATAGAACGGACGTCTGGCGGTCGGCGAATCTCACACGCGCGGTGCACATTCCGAGCACAGCCGGGGTCGCTCCACTAGCGACACGTACAAATAGGGACTCTGGCGGCGTAAGGACCTTGTTTAATCGTGCACGGAGGTCAGAGCTCAGAATTGAAATATGTGCGCCGGTGTCAATAAGGGCAGTAACAGGAAGGCCATCCACTTCTACATCAAGTAGGTTCTTGTCCGTAGTCAAGGTCAGCAGAGGGTTTTCAGGTCGGGAGTCCAATGCAGCGTCACCTCCGGGAGCTGCATTGCTCAGTTTTCCGAAGAAGGGCGTCCACTAGGGTGGGGCGACGAATAGCGGCGGTGCTGAGGTGACCTGGAGCGACGGTCATGCGGGGACGGCGAACGGCTGGACCGGCGGACTGGTGTCGCAGGAGTGCCATTGTACGGTCCATCGTCACGAGCGCCATACTGCAGGGGCCGGTGGTTGTCGTCACGTCGATAGCCAGGAAACGACCGAGGTGGATACGTGCGGAAACGACAGTAGCGGGAGATGTGTCCTACACCATGACAATGAAAACATATAGGCTTGTCGTCCTGTGTCCTCCACTGAGCAGGATCACGATAGCGGCGGAATCTTTCTGGTGCAGGAGAAGGCGCTATGGTACTGACCCGAGGTTCCGTCAACGAACATACAGGCTGCAGCCCAACGTTTGCCAGCTCCTCTCTCACGACCTGTTGGATCAACGAGATCGTTGGTCGATCATCAGATGGGCGGGTCAGAAAAGACGGAGACGCGGCCTCGATTTCTCTACGAACGATGCGAACTACACTCTCGTTGTTATGTGGTTGACTGCATGGCGGCTGAAGGTCCTCGCAAGATGACGTAGCGGCCGTGTTCGGAAGTCGCAAGAAATTCTTGGCGACCCGGCGACTCTTCAGCTCTTCGAATCGGCGGCACTCTTTGATGATGTCATCAATGGTGGAACAGTCTTTGGAAACCAGTATGTTGAAAGCATCATCTGCAATGCCTTTAAGTAAATGGCTTACTTTGTCTTCCTCGGACATGTTGGGGTCGGCACGATGGCAAAGGGCGAGAACGTCAAGGATGTAGGTGACATATGATTCGGTCGTAGTTTGTGCCCGACCAGAGAGTTCTTTAGAAGCGGCCCGCTGGCGTCCAACGGCCTTACCAAACAGGTCACGAAGCTTCTGTTTGCAAGTATCCCAGCTGGTTATGTCCGCTTCATGAGCCTCGAACCACGCGCCAGCTGTTCCGCAGAGATAGAAGCCAACGTTGGCGAGCATCATCGTAGGGTCCCACCGGTACACTGCTGCAAACCGCTCGAACTTCGGAATCCAGTCGTCCACGTCAACATGGTCGGTGCCGCAGAAGTTGCCAGGGTCGCGCGGTTGCGTCAATACGACCGGCTGTACAGGCTGCGCCGGAGTCGCGGCTGAAACAGGAGCGGCAGAATTGGTTTCTGTTGCCATGGTCGGGCAGTCGAGAACACGTCCGCTTCGAAGTTCCGTCTTGCGTCGTACCCAGCACCTCCACCAAAAATGTTGCGAATGTATTCACTACTTTAGAGTAGAAAAGTACTCCAGCAGTCAAGATGGCAGCCGTTGTGTATTTTCGAACAGCCCACCAACGTCGTCGTCTTCTTCTTCGCACCGCCCGCATAGCTGCATAGCCGCGAACCCGCAACATATATATATATATATATATATATATTGCGCTCCAGGGGGTGTCGACAAGGTTTATGATGTCTGAGCAACAGGGCTCTAACCAAGCGCGTCGGTTGGGCTTGTTTGCCAGAGCGGGGGCCCACGCGCACTTCTTTCTTCTCTGTGGTGTGAGCCTTCACCCTGGCATACGACCCAATACTAGAAGTAGGTGGCAATATTCCTTCTCAACAAAAAAAAGAAAGAGCATCATCCCGATGCTGCAAAGTTATTAAAAAAAACAATGTAGCCTAAACAATGAAAAAGGGCACCAATAATCAATTTTTAGACGCGATAAGTTCACCAATGATGAGGCAATTGTCGGAGCACAAATAAAAAAACACAAAAAGTGGTCTTTTAGGAACGCGCAAAATAAGGCTTCATGCGCACCACGTGAACTATGTCAGAGGTCGGTTGTCTTCGTTGTACCCATCGTGACGACTTAGCGTCCGAAACAACTTCGTAGTTTGCGTCACTCACGCAGTGTAATACTCTATACGGACCGAAGTATCTGCTGAGCAACTTTTCGGAGAGGCCACGGCGACGAACAGCAGTCCAAACCCAAACTTGGTCTCCCGAACTGTAAGATACGTCATTGTGACGTATATTGTAACGTCGTGCATCGACCTGTTGCTGCTGACCAATGTGTAGCCGGGCGAGCTGGCGAGTTTCCTCGGCACGCTCTGCAAATTCTTCTGCGTCAGTTGTTAATTGATCGGCGCCTTCACAAGGAAGCATCGCATCCAGTATCGTCTGAACTTCGCGGCCGTAGAGAAGGCGAAACGGTGTAAATCGGGTTGTTGCTTGAACGGCGGTGTTATAAGCGAACGTCACATAAGGCAAAATGCGATCCCATGTTTTGTGTTGGACGTCGATGTACATGGAGATCATGTTTGTGACTGTCTTATTTAGTCGCTCGGTTAAGCCACTGCTCTGCGGATGGTAAGCAGTCGTCGTTCGATGCCTAGTTTTACTTAGCCGAAAAACTTCATCCATAAGCTGTGCAGTGAACGCTGTTCCTCTGTCAGTTATCACTGTAGATGGAGCACCGTGGCGCAGAACAATGTGGCACATGAAGAACTGTGCTACCTCAGAAGCCGTGGCTCGTGGTATCGCCTCTGTCTCAGCATTGCGGGTCAAATAGTCAGTTGCAACAATAACCCATTTGTTGCCGTCGGACGATAAAGGAAATGGGCCGAGAATGTCCATGCCGACTTGGTCAAATGGCTTGTGGGGTGGATCAATTGGCTGAAGTAATCCAGCCGGCTTGCTTGGTGGCGACTTTCGACGATGGCATTCACGACAGCTTTTAACGTACTGCTTCACGCTTGCCGAAAGTCCGGGCCAGTAGTACGCCTCACTTACTCTGGCGAGCGTTCGCGAGTAACCTAGATGACCAGATGTGGGCTCGTCTTGACACGCGGAGAGGACTTCGTCCCGCATGGTCTTCGGAACTACGAGGAGGTAAGCGCGGCTAGTAGTACGGGCGTTTTTTTTTGTACAGGACATTATCTCGGAGGCAGAAAGACGTGACGACGCGAGATAGATGGCGAGGTATAACGGCGCTATGACCCTCCAGATAGTCGATGAGCGGTTGAATCTCTTCATCCTCTCGCTGGCGTCTGCTCAAGTCAGATGAGCTAAGGGCGCCCAGGAAACCGTCATCGTCCTCTTCTTGATTGACTAAAGGTGTGGGTGCACGCGACAGCGTATCAGCGTCTTCATGCTTCCGTCCAGACTTATATACGATGGTAACATCAAACTCCTGTAGACGCAAGCTCCATCGGGCCAGTCGTCCAGATGGATCACGAATGTTTACCGACCAGCAGAGGGCATTGTGGTCCATCACCACTTTAAATGGACGACCATAGAGGTACGGGCGAAACTTGGTGATCGCCCACACTACTGCGAGACACTCTCTCTGTGGTCGTGTAATTCACCTCGGTACGGGACAGTGAGCGGCTGGCATAGGCTATGACTCGTTCTTTGCCGTGTTGATGCTGGACGAGCACTGCGCCGAGGCCAATGTTACTGGCGTCAGTGTGCACCTCTGTGTCAGCATCATCGTCAAAATGCGCAAGAACAGGGGCTGACTGCATCCGCTGTCGTAGCTCGGCAAAAGCAGCCTGTTGTTCGGTAGCCCATACAAATGGCGTGTCGTCGCGTGTAAGGCGAGTCAAAGGTTCCACTATCTTCGAAAACCCTCTAATGAATCGTCGATAGTTGGCGCACAAGCCCAGAAAGCGCCGAACAGTCTTTTGTCTGTAGGATGCGGAAACGCGGCTACAGCGGCAAGTTTGTCTGGGTCGGGTCGGACTCCTTTGGCCTTGACTACATGGCCAAGGAATTTGAGCTCTTTGTAACCAAAGTGACACTTCTGCGGTTTGAGTGTAAGATCTGCTGATTGAATAGCCTGTAGCACACTCCTGAGGCGATAAAGATGTTGCTGAAAGGTTTCAGAAAAAACGACAACATCCTCAAGGTATACGAGACAAGTTTGCCACTTCAGACCAGTAAGCACAGTGTCCATCATTCGCTGGAAAGTTGCGGGTGCTGAGCACAAACTAAAAGGAAGGACTCGAAATTCATACAGGCTATCAGGGGTAACAAAGGCCGTTTTTTCGCGGTCTCGCTCGTCAACCTCAATCTGCCAGCCCCGCTTTTTAAATTCAAAGAGGAAAAATATTGGGCGTGGCGTAATCTGTCTAACGAGTCGTCGATGCGTGGCAGCGGGTACACGTCCTTTTTAGTCACGCTGTTCAGCTTCCGGTAATCGACGCAAAAACGTAGCGTTCCGTCATCCTTCTTGACTAGGACGACCGGAGAGGACCACGCACTGTTGGAAGGCTCGATGATACCGTCGTCAAGCATTTCTCGAACTTGCGTACGAATGGCTTCTCGTTCCTTCGCTGACACGCGGTAAGGTTGTTGGTGTACTGGGCGGGCGTCGTCGTAAGTGATGATTCTGTGCCTAGTGATCGAAGTCTGGCGCACCTTAGAGGAAACAACGAAGCATGACTTGAATTCAAGCAAGAGTTTTCGCAGTGCTGTCTGGTTTTCTGGTGTGAAGCTAGAATTAATATCGATGTTGTTTAAAGACGTATCGGCGGCCTCCACTGCATCCGACGAGAAGCAGATGGGAACGGTTCCTAATTCATCTGAAAACGCTAACGAAGTGCCACGAAAAAGGTGTCGGTGTTCGTTCTTGCTTCCGTTCGTGCATGCGTCCGTCTGTGTGACCGTCCATGCGTCCATGCGTCCATGCGTCAATGCGTGCAACCGCCCGTCCGTGCGTGCGTCTGTTCGTGCGTCCGTCCCTGCGTTCGTCCATGCGTCTGTCCCTGCGTTCGTCCATGCATCCGCCCCTGCATCCGTTCATGCGTCCATCCATGCATCTGTCTCTGTGTCCGTTCGTCCATCTATTCAACACTCCAAGTACCACCATCTCACATCTTTTCATCCTATATTCCTCATATAGAAGCACCGCCATCCAGCGGACATTCCAAGGACTAAACGAGAGGTGGCACACGCACACTTTCTTACGGCTTGCGCTTCGGGTCTACTTCCCCCCCCCCCTTGCCCCGCCGCGGTGGTCTAGTGGCTAAGGTACTCGGCTGCTGGCCCGCAGGTCGCGGGATCAAATCCCGGCTGCGGCGGCTGCATTTCCGATAGAGGCGGAATTGTTGTAGGCCCGTGTGCTCAGATTTGGCTGCACGTTAAAGAACCCCAGGTGGTCTAAATTTCCGGAGTCCTCCACTACGGTGTCTCTAATAATCATATGGTGATTTTGGGACGTTAAACCCCACAAATCAAATCATCTACTTCTCCTCTTTAACCACCTCGAGTTCATGGTATATACTAGTTCATTGTATTCATGGCACTGCGGCTCAACACTCGCTAAACTTTTCTAAAGCTTGGGAGGAGCGTGTTTACCCGCCTTCCATATACGGCTGCAACGTCGTCTTGGGAAGACCGTGAAAAAACACAGCCGCCACCTTTAGATTCATCTGATCAGGTGACCCGATTTGTACGACGCGAACTTGAAGCCATTGCTCCGGCTCACACCACTGCAAGTGACACGACCCCACTCACTGCTAACATGGTTCTAGCCATTGTCCACCAAGAACTCGCCAGCATAGGTATTCTCTCGGTGTGCGCTTTGCCCAGCCCGCAGCGAGCTCCATGGCGTCCTCCCTCGTCCTATCACGAGCAGCAGTTTACGACCCGATCTCGAGACCCTGCTGCGTGGAGAACCGTCGACAATCGACCAATTTGTTTTCATTGCCACCGTATCGGTCATGGCGTCCGTTACTGATATTACCGCTGGTCCTCGCCACCTCGGACTTCATCTCAACCTCACTACCGACAGCACAGCACCGGCTTCGCATCTTCCGCGCAGCCTTCTCCGCCAAACAACTACAGAAGGTTCAACAGCCGATCTCCGTCACCACATGGTCGTCAATCGCGTTCGTTTCCAGGACGTTGCCATTCGTCTCGCTCACCGCAGGCTCGAAGGCCGTCGTCCCAATTCAACCCCGCTCCTGCCTACTCGGAAAACTGAACGGTTCAGCGCCTGGAGGTGACGCTGCATTTTTGACTCCCTCCACAAATCCTCTCTTGACGCTTCCGACGAGACAAAGTTTGTGAGACGTTGACGTTGACCATGTGGCTATTTTGCCCTTATAGATACTGGAGCGCATATTTCTGTATTGAGCGCGAACCTTCGCCGACGCCTACATAAAGTACTCATGCCTGCCGCTTCCCGAACACTTCGTGTCGCTAATGGGAGGACCCCTGACGTTCAAGGGATGTGCACGGCCCGTGTGTCCATTGCCGGCCATCCTACATCACTTCAGTTTGCCGTCATTGAAATGTGTCCTCATGACGCAATACTTGGTTTGGACTTCCTGTCACGTTATTCTGCGCTCATTGATTGTGCCACTGGAGCTCTTCAGCTTGAACTGCCGCAGTTTGCCGATTTTCCAGCTGACTATTCTCCCCGTTTATGCTCTCGTCACCACGTTCGCTTGCCTCCGCAAGCTGCTACACATGTCACTTTGTCGTGCTCACGTCATGTGCCCGATGGTGACTACCTCGTCACTCCTATAGTCGACGTACTGATGGCCCGAAACGTCACCCTTGCTCACACTGTTGTCGCCGTCGCTAATAATACAGTGGTTATACCACTACTCAACGTGAGTCTCTTGGCTCAAGTTATTCCGCAAGACATGTCTTTGGCCACCCTATCTCCACTTAACACCTGCAACGTTACTGGTTTGGACACCGATACTACATCCCCCTGTCTTGGCCGCAATTACACTCTGCCTGCAGATGACATTAACAAGATGATTGCTCCCGACCTCACTGCAGCGCAAGCTGCCAGCCTCCGTAGTCTGCTGACATCATATAGAGACATTTTCGACTTTGACCACCGCCCTCTCAGCCGAACACCTGCCGTGACTCACCGGATCAACACTGGTGATGCCAGTCCTATACAGCGGCGTCCATATCGCGTGTCTAATAAGGAACGCCAAGTAATTCAGAATGAAGTGGACAAAATGATTACTAAAGACGTAATAGAATCATCATCCAGCCCCTGGGCCTCTCCAGTCGTGCTCGTTGAGAAGAATGATGGCAGCTGGCGCTTTTGCGTGGACTATCGCAATTTAAACAATGTGACCGACAAACATGTCTACCCTTTGCCTCGGATTGATGACGACCTCGATTGCCTCCATGGTGCCCAATACTTTTCGTCTATCGACCTTTGGTCCGTCTATTGGCAAACTTCCGTCGACCCCGTGGATCGTGAAAAAACCGCTTTCGTTGCGCCCGACGGCCTCTACCAGTTCAAAGTCATGCCGTTCGGACTGTGTAATGCGCCGGCAACTTTCGAGAATATGATGGACTCCCTTCTCCGAGGATATAAGTGGTCCATCTGCTTATGTTACTTGGACGATCTCATCGTCTTTTCACCTACATTTGACAGCCATGTAACACGTCTGTCAGCCGTTCTGGATGTTTTTCGAAGAGCTGCTCTCCAACTCAATTCTGCAAAATGCCATTTCGGACGTCGCCATATCACCATACTCGGCCACCTTGTCAGTGCCGATGGTGTTCAACCAGATACCGAAAAGGTGCGAGCAGTACAACAATTTACTAAACCACACTCAACCAAGGACGTCCGAAGTTTTGTAGGACTAGGTTCCTATTTTCGTCGATTTGTCCGCAACTTCGCCGACATCGCTCGTCCGCTTACTGATCTCTTAAAGAAGGACGTTCCCTTCGCATGGGGCATAGAGCAATCGGACGCCTTTTCGGCTCTTATCTATCTGCTGACTACGCCACCAATACTGGCCCATTTCGAACCTGCATCACCTACAGAGCTTCGGACCGATGCCAGTGGCCATGGATTTGGAGTGGTCCTTGGCCAACGACAGCACGGGGAGGACCGTGCTGTCGTCTTCTTTCAACAGTCGACAAGTTGTCATCTTTCACCTGCCGAACGGAAGTTCTCCATCACTGAGCGTGAATGCCTAGCATTAGTGTGGGCCGTGGTGAAATTCAGGCCTTACCTGTATGGCCGAACTTTTTCCCTTGTTACGGACTATCACGCTCTTTGCTGGCTGTCATCGCTAAAGGACCCATCTGGAAGTCTTGGTCGCTGGGCGCTCCGTCTGCAAGAATACTCATTCGTGGTCCACTACAAGACGGGACGCCCGCACACAGACGCAGACTGTTTGTCACGTTATCCGATTGAAACGCCCGACTTTACAGACCTTGATTCAGACCCCTGCGTTTTCTCCATCCACGCTTTGGCTGATATTTCCACCGAACAACGACGTGAACCATCGTTACTATCCATCATCGAGCGTCTGACCTCTGCTCCAACAGACCCTTTCATTCGCCTGTTCGAACTCCACGACAACATTCTGTACCGTCGCAGCTTCAACGCTGATATCCCAGAATTACTACTCGTGCTTCCCCATCACCTGCGTACCAGCATTCTCAAACAACTACATGACGTACCTACAGCCGGTCACCTAGGCGTCTCTTGTACCTATGATCGCGTGCGACATCGCTTTTTCTGGGCCGGACTGTATCGTTCTGTGGTTCGCTACGTCACTGCTTGCGACCGCTGCCAACGCCGCAAGCGCCTCTCTGTGCTACCGTCTGGCCTCCTACAGCCCATTGACATACCGACGGAACCATTCTTCCGTGTTGGCCTTGACCTGTTGGGCCCGTTTCCTACGTCCACCTCCGGAAATAAATGGGTTGCAGTCGCCACAGCCTACGCCGCACGCTTTGCCATCACTAAAGCACTGCCGACAAGCTGTTCCACTGACGTCGCTGACTTTCTCTTGTATAAAGTCATTCTTCATCACGGCGCTCCGCGGCAGCTGCTTACTGATCGAGGAAGGTACTTTCTTTCACGCGTTGTGGATGACATTCTCCGCGCCTGCTCCACTGAGCACAAGCTTACCACCGCTCATCATCCACTGGCAAATGGATTGACCGAGCGTCTGAACCGAACGCTGACGCAGATGCTGTCAACGTACATTTCGACAGATCACCGTGACTGGGACAAAGCACTCCCCTTTGTCACGTTCGCGTACAATTCTTCACGGCACGACACAGCTAGTTATTAGCGGCGAAGATCCTTGTTTAGAAAAAAGTTTATTTACAGCATGTACAGAACACAAAAGCTTCAAACCATTCCAGTAACAGGGCACATACACTTCGGCACATCTATATTTCACGACTAACATCACTACGTTACAGTGAAGACATTTGCTCTGCGGCGCCCGTTTGTCCCGCGTCCCGTCGTAGTATGTAACCAGTCTTACGCTTTGACCTGCAAACATTTTGACCTCCAAGGTGGTGCCGGTGAGAGATTCCTTCTGTGCGTTGTTGAACAACAAAAAATAGTGCTCAATGTACATGCCAATAGATGATAATGGGGTATGAGAGACAGGAGCATTCGGCTTTTAGTTAACGTGCACGCTGCGATCCCCATTAGCAGCCATTGCATGTACATTGAGCACTATCTGAAGCGAAAGGGTTGCTACGTTATACCCGCTGGGTGTAACCACCTTAGTTTTAGAAAGGTTTAGCGAGCTTTGAGCCGCAGTGCCATGAATACAGTGAACTAGTATATACCATTAACTCGAGGTGGTTAAAGGTGGGAAGTAGACCCGAAGCGCAAGCTGTTAGAAAGTGTGCGTGTGCCACCTCTCGTTTAGTCTTTGGAATGTCCGCTGGATGGCGGTGTTTCTATGGGAATATATGATCAAAAGATGCGAGATGGTTGTACTTGGAGTGTTCAATAGATGGACGAACGGACACACAGACAGATGCATGAATGGACGCATGAACGGACGCAGGGGCGGATGCATGGACAAAAGCAGGAATGGACGCACGCACGGACGGGCGGATGGACGCATGGACGGTCGCACAGACGAAAGGAAGCAAGAACAAATGGACGGAAGCATGCTTCGCCCCACTCTCCATCATTCACTCCGTGGATATGCTGCCAATTTTTTCGCCGTTTTATTTGCTATTTGGCCGACATCCAGCATTACCATTTGACACGCTCCCTCCTTCGGCTGCCCCCTTGTCTACTGACTACGCCAGCGATGTCGTTTCTCGAGCCCATGCAGCCCGTCAGCTTGCCCGTGATCGGCTGCACTTGTCGCAAGCGCACCAAAAAGACCGCTATGACAGTCGCCACCAAAGCGTGCACTTCTCACCGGTGTCTCTGGTACTTCTCTGGACACAAAACCGCCAAGTCGGCTTGTCAGAGAAGCTACTATCACACTACCAGGGCCCCTACAATGAGTTACGACAACTTAGTGACGTGAGCTACGAGATCGCACCCCTAAACAATCCCTCTTCGACCCCCTCACTCAAGACAGACGTTGTACACGTTGCCAGACTCAAACCGTATCACCCTCCTCGTTCGTCGCCGCCGTACTAAGCGCCGTGACGGCGCTTCCGCCGCAGGGGAGTGATGTTACGGTGCATCACCGACAGGAGCAAGCGTGGCACTTTGCGAAGATGAAGAAGACGCCTGTGTGTCAGGCGCTTGCGCGAGAGGCAACTCAGACATCTTGTTCGGCTGCCGATTATCGGTGGACGCTATCCTATAGGCCTAGGCCTCGCCCCGTCACATTATTCGCAACAATGCCAAGCTGGCGGATTGGTCTGCCCTTGTTGCAACCTTCTGGTCCCCACCCTAGCTCCCGTCAAACTTGGTTTCACCCATCCCCCTCCCCTTTCTGAAAAATAAAGTTTATTCCTCCTCCTTCAGCCCTGATTTTTCTAGCGATGCGTTTACGAAACCATACCGCTTTATTTTTTTCATAGCTGCGCTTTGTCAGCGTAGCGTAATAAACACTTCGGTATTCAGAATTGCGTATCCTCAGATTATCTAAATGAAAAGACACACTGCCTAACATTTGACTGAGTATATATATATATATATATATATATATATATATATATATATATATATAGAGAGAGAGAGAGAGAGAGAGAGAGAGAGAGAGAGAGAGAGATGCGCAGGAACAGCGAGCGACGACAGAAACAGAAGTAAAGTGACGTTAGAAAAGTTGAAACATGGTCACAGGAGTACGAGGACGGGGCACCACTGGCAAGAGCTCTTGTCGGAAACAGGAGATGGCGTAGGGCTAATCCAGTCGGTGAGAGCTACGCTGTCGTCGTCGTATAGGGACCGGCGGCAGTAGGTGGCGTAGGACCGAACTCCCGTGCTCTTTCTTCCTCTGGCATGCTCTGGACCTCGGGGGAAAATGATGGATGGATTTCCTGGCTGACGGTCATCCGCAATGTCCGCTTTTGGATGACCGCTCGCTGATCGGGGCCCAGTCCGAGAACTTTTGTAGTTGTCTCCCGATCCTTACTTTTCTCGCCATCTCTTGCGATCTCACCTAATTCCTTTTTTTTGTGAACCACTACTGAGGTGTCCCACTTTGCCGGAGACAGCTGCGGGGTTCATTCTTTAAACATAGTAGTCTTGGGGTACTGCAACGCGAAAATTTCGGTCTGTCTAATAGTGTCTGTACAATGATTCAGTCACCCGGCAAAAGTTTATGCCCTTGCTAAGAGCCCACTAATATTTATCTGGTACCTGCGTTCATACTTGTGAACATTGTAAATAAAAAAGCAAATAATACGCATATATGAGGCGCAACATCAATGAGTAAATATGGTAATGTTAGGCAGTGGCCCCGCCGCGGTGTGGTCTAGTGGCTAAGGTACTCAGCTGCTGACCCGCAGGTCGCGGGATCGAATCCCGGTTGCGGTTGCTGTTTTTTCGATGGAGGACAAAATACAGCAAGCCTGTGTGCTCAATATTGGGTTCACGTCAAAAAATCTTATAGGTGGTCGAAATTTCCGCAGCCCTCCACTACGGCGTCTCGCATAATCAAATGGTGGTTTTGGAACGTTAAACCCCACATATCAATCAATCAGTCAAAGGTTGACAGTGTGTTTTTTCATTAAGAAAATCTAAGGATACGTAATTCTGAATACCGAAGTGTTTATTAGGCAACACTGACAAAGCGCAGCTATGAAAAAAATAAAGCGGTATGGTTTCGTATACGCATCGCTAAAAAAATCAGGGTAGAAGGAGGAGGAATAAATTTATTTTTCAGAAAGGGGAGGGGGAATGGGTGAAACCAAGTTTGACGGGAGCTAGGTTGGGGACCAGAAGGCCGCAACACAAGCAGACCAGTCCGCCAGCTTGGCCTGTAGAAGCAAATACGGGCTTCTTAAGGTCCTCGCTTGGGCTTTCGCTGAGAGAGTCGGTTGCAGGAGCTCCTCGTGTGCAAGGTTGTTGGGGCAATCCCATAATACGTGGCCTCTTTCTGCATGTGCTATAGGCCGCAGTTGATAGACTTTTGTAGATTTTCATCATTCATTATTGCGGCCGGCCTCCTCGGGCTGAGTATACAACGAGTCTGAGCCCTTCGCAGTGTAGCTACTTCAGTCTGGGTTAAGGTCTCATGTAGAGGTGGATAAAGCCTTCTTCATTCTCGGTGACGGCTGAGCCGGTCTGCATAGCTGGGCTTCACGTCATTCGGATTTGGTTCCTGCGATACGGCCCTGCTTAGGTTCCCTCGAGCTGTCTGGTGAGCGACCTCATTTCCCGCGTTACCACAGTGGCCCGCAACCCAAATGAGCTTCATTTGTTGTTGAGGTCTGGCGAATTTCACAGTGTCGTTCTATGTGTATACCCGGCAGCGTATGCCTTGATAGCCGACGTCCAATCCTACATAATAAATTTCGTGCCCTCAATGGTAGTTCCAATGGCAATCGCTGTTTTCTGCTACCTCAGTGTGGGAGCCGGCCTGAATGGTTTCTGTCCACATTGTGCGTCCAGAGCCATCAACTGCCGCAATAACATAATTCGTCCCGCCTGAGTGACGGACGTCCACATACGCTGCTGCTTTGTTATCCGGTGCTTTTATGAGTGCCTCCGCCCGCGCTTGCCGACGTCATTTGTTCAGACTACCATTGTTTTTGGGCAGCGGTAAGATTTTTATCTTAGCTCTGATTTAGTGTGGTCTCAGTGTGGGTCCAGTTAGTGGTTTTAAGTTTAGGAGCTTCAAGACGTCATGTCCTTGTCGAGTGCAGTATAGCCTTCACCATTGGGATGCTCGTTGTGCTTCAATTACTTTCGCTTGCGGTGTTAAAGTACACCTAGTTCCAAGAGTTTGCCGTTGCAGACCCAAGTGGGTAATCCTAAGGGCGCTCTGTAGACTGGCCTAATTAATATATCGACATTATTCATTGCGTTGCTCCTGAGGTACAAGAAGCGGCATGTGTTCGTTACCCAACAAATGAAGAAAGCCTGCACTAACTTGCAGGCTTGTTATTCTTGTAGACCACGCTTCCGTCCACTTATTCTTCTCAGGAGTCCGATGACTTGTCGCGAAGTGGTTCCCAAACAGAAATTGAGGGCCTTT
Source organism: Rhipicephalus annulatus (assembly GCA_013436015.1). Classification (NCBI taxonomy): domain Eukaryota; kingdom Metazoa; phylum Arthropoda; class Arachnida; order Ixodida; family Ixodidae; genus Rhipicephalus; species Rhipicephalus annulatus. The sequence continues at coordinate 25,999 of WOVY01003127.1, forward strand.
AAATAAAATGACTTGGTGCTGCCACCTACCAGCGGCTCAGCGTTCTAAAAAAAACTTTCATTTCTTCACATTACTGCAAAACGGCACCATACCTCCCGCAGTGCTTCCAGACAAATGACTACTCTTTTGAGGTCCTTTGCAGCAAAGCACAGAGTTAAGCGGCAAATTTATTTTAGAGCCGAAGCTCCTTAGGCCGTGGGTCGTTCCCACTCTGTATGTAGAAACCACATCTAGATTATGACTTGCTCAATAGATGGCGCTGCGTGTATATTTCCTTGGGAATAATATAATTAGGTGGCATTAGTGCTTTTCATAGCATATTCACGGAGTGAATGATGATGAGTGGGGCGAAGCGTCCGTCCGTCTATCCTTGTGTCCAACCGTCCATGCGTCCGTCCATTTGTGCTTCCATCCATCTGTCCGTCCATGCTTCTGTCCGTGCTTACGGCCATTTATGCGTACGTCAATCCGTCCATCCATGCGCCCGAGATGCTGTCCATACGTACGTCTGTCTGTCCGCCCTTGCGCCCATGCATCCATCCATGCTTCCGTCAGTGCATAAGTCCATGCGCTCATCTGGACGCACGCAAGGATGGATGCACGGACGACCGCACGGACGGACGGACACTTCGCCTCACTCATATCGTCCTTCACTCGGCGGATATGCTGTGATTCTTGTTTTTTTTCTTCTTTAAACTACTACCTCCGTGATCCTAGGGTCCATGGGTCGACCTCTCGTTGCAGACTGCTGAGTTGGCGTGTTAAAGAGCTATTGGCTCTTGTAATTTCTGTGCTGACTGGTGATTGGCTCACCTTCCTTCTTATTTTGTTGACATCGGGCCACGCGTCTTCATGCTCTCGCACGCGACGTCTTCAACGTCGTCGTCATTTACACAACACCGCGCGTGCACTGAGTCATTTCTTCCTTTTTGTGACGCGCACTTTTTTAAGGCGCACACGTCAAACATGCACTACGTATCACCGACCCTCAGCTTTTCCGCAATGGCTATCAGCCGCTCCTTCTCTCCGTGCAGTCTGCCCCTCTCCCACCACAGCTTCACCTTTGCTCTCCTCTCATCTACCCTGCTTCTCTCTTTCCATGTCGCTACTCTTTCTCTACCACCCTAATCTCTCCCCCGCTTGGCTTTACCAACTGTCTCCCTCTCGCCAGGCTTTGCTCTCGCAGCTGGGCTGGAATGCCCTGACTACGGATGCAACTGAATTTAAAATTGACCTGACTTAGTGATAGATTGCGGCCACATAATGAATGGGCAGACGTACAGTCGTCAGCAAGTTTAACTAGAACACTCCGCGGCGTAGCCTGAACATATTTGACTGATGGCAGCCGCGAAGCGCTGAGCATTGTCGCTGGACGAAATATCTCAGTATGCTTGATTAGTATGCCTTCATATATTGTTAAACTCTCGGCAACAGAACCAAAAAACTACATGGCGCTGGCTTCAATCGAACCATTTCAGGATACGTGGTGGAGTGTAGGGTAGCGAACCAGAAGCATCTGGTCGACCTCCTTGCATACCCTTCCAGTCAACCCTCCTCAAGTATACACTTTCCAAAACAAAAAAAAACACCGAGCGCTGAACATAGGATGCGGTCGATTCCCGTAGTGGAAAGAATTCCAATTATTAATAGTCGTAAGCTCCTGGTACAAAAATATGTGATATAAAGTGGCGGTAAACTAAAGCACCCCGGATGGCTCTCTACCATGAACACATTTTCTCAATAAGGTGTTTTAAAGGCAATTAACTCTTCGAGTAAAGAATTGAGCACTGCAGGATCACACGCAAATGTCGAGTTGGCAAAAGTCTCCGACTTGGAAGTTACAACCGAAAGTTATTGGGAAGGCGATCCGACATTCGATGGGGCCACACCGCTATTTTTTCAACGTGTTTCAAATCTACTTCCGATAGCAGCTCCGACTTACGTATTGCCTGTATAAACATACTAAAAAAGTTAGAAGTCCAAGGCAGGATAGAATCTCGAAGCGTCAAGAAATGCTCGCAACATGGAGTGTTCTTAAAGCCCCGAGTTTAAGGATTTTTATTAGGCATCGACATTTTTCCAACACCTCCTGCGCCAACATGGCGACACTGCTAGTTTCGGTTCCTCGCGCAGTTCCATGCCGGCACGCCCCCCCCCCCCCCACGCACACACACGAAAGCGCACGCGTACCCCTTGGTTGATGGCAAGCCAACGAGGCTTGCACCTTGTGGTCACGTGATCAGTGCCGAACCAATTAACGAGTTCCACGAACAAAGCCAGCAGACGTTAGCAGGACAAAAAAAGGGTGTCGGAGCTGGCAACGTTTAATTTGTGGCTCGCTGTTGTTACCAGGCGGTCTTGTCGTTAGTGGACTCCGGTTGTCGGCAGGTCTACCCTAACTACACCTGTGGGATTGGAGTGGCCACTCGATCTTCTGCCATCGCCAAGTGCACACGCACAGACGACGACGAAAAGCCCCGGCTCACGTTTTCTCGGACAGCGTTTACTTAATTAAGTCATCGATTCTTGGCCAATCCCCCTGAGTGGGTATGAGCGATGTCTGTGGATTCATCATCATCTTCATCATCCTCAGCGTAGCCCGAGCCGTAGTACATTCGCACTACAAGTCTAGGAAGACGAACAGCATGACAACGAAAGATGCCGTGATGCGACCCCGCAGTGAGTGTCGTACATTTTCTCCTTTTACGTGCTATCTTTCCCGTGGTTACATACAAGTTCCCCGCGCTATCTCTTTCGCGAGGGCCTTCTGTCTTTCGCATAAGAGTTGGTCTAGTTAGTGGGCATTCATGTTCGGGACGGGGCATGCGAACACGAGAGAGAAGTCGAGAGCCCGAAAATGCTGTTTTGGTGCATCGACTTCACTCGCATCCGTGTTCGAACGACGCCACCTTTTCAACTCTTTATTTGAAATCCCGCGGAAAAAATTTGGAAAGCGTAGCGTCCCTTGGAGCCTGTTCTTCTTCGAAGGCAAAGCCCAGGTAACGTGCTGTAACACTTTCGCTCTCGCTTTCGATTCGTGTTCTGTTCAGAGAACTCCACTGACTGCTTTTCTTTTCAGAACTCAATTACCATACGAAACCGACACTCCGCAAGAAAGAAAGGGTAGCCCGAGTGTTTGTTTTTTAAAGGAATGAAACGCACACAGCGTCTTCTTTTTCTTTCGCCGCGTGTGGCTTTATAGCCGTTCCATTTTGCGCTGCAGAGCTGTCACAAACAGTGTCGTGTTCTTGATCTATGCCAATCGCTTTTAATTGTTGAGGATTTACGTCTCGAAAACCATGATATGATCAATCGTTCTTTTTTTTTAGTTCGTTGCTTTGCTTGCGGAGTTTCGCTGATTTACCCTGGTTCAGGGAGTCTCGCTGGTTTTCGATGAGGAGGCGCGTCATTCATATAATTATGCGAACCAGGCGGCGCTTGCCGGTTAGGGATTTAGTCCTTCGTTGATATGACTAAGCATGATTGACTCGTAGGATGTTCTGCTGCCGTTTAGGTTTAATCGTTTGACGTCAGGTTCTATAGCTTTCTCGTTATTTTCTTTGTTTAGTTTCCCGCTTTCCGTGCAAGCGTTGCAAGGTAAACGCGTTCCGAGTTTTGCCTGTTCAGACGGGACTTGAGGTATATCGATCCTTTATTAGCATAGTTGCGCCAGTTTCCCATCTTACTAGTTAGTACGTGTTACCAGACCTGCTGGTGGGTTAGTTGCTTACTGGAGCCTGATGATTTGGTTATTTTTGTCACGGTACACTGTAGTTCTTGCGCGTCATGTTATACGCGGTTTGTCACGCAACTAGTTACACGCGGTGTTAACTCGATTACGGGAGTAGTTGCGTATAGTGTTAGGCGTGATTTCAGTCACGAGACCAGACCACTTGTTGCGCTTGGCGTTGCGCGTTTTTAATAGCAGGACTATAGTTCTTGTTTGTAGTGTAACGTGACTTTAGTCACGGCCCGGCACTAGTTGCTCTGATAAAATAATTAATTTAGCTGCTTGACTTATTGCGCGTGGTGTTAAATTGGTAACGGGACTATAGTTGCGTGTAATGTTACGTGATATTTGTCTCAGGACTAGTTGTTGCCCGTGCTGTTACGTGATTTTAGTCACGACACTGTTTGTAGCGCTTGGTGTTGTGCGATTTTGTTTATTTATTTATTTATTTATTTAATTATTTATCAATACTGCTGATCTCTTCTAGCGTACATAATTGCAGGCAGGGCATACATAATGCAAGTTGTAAGGAAATAATAAATAAGATACAAAAAAAGACAGAAAAGAAAACAATTGAGTTCACAGAAACTCCTTAGCATGTATATATGATTCTATCATGTATAGACGATGTATAATAACCATGGATGACTGAGATGGTTCCGTTCTCTTATGTTTTGGGGGAAGTGAGAATCAATTTGAATTACAAAAGTGTTCAATTAGTTTTTGTGAGGGCCTGTATCGTGTCAAGCTATAGCACGAGTGAAAGAAATTAGCTTTGACGTGTCGATGTTTGTTACCACGAATTGATTGAAACAAAAAATGTTAGTCTTGCTTGTAGTGTTAATACATGAGCTCTATTTAGTAACTCAGTGAGAGAGTTCATTATCTTGTATTTATTAAAGAAACCTCGCTGCCTTTCTCTGCACCTCTTCAATCCTTGCGATGAGTTCTTTTGCATACGAAAAGCAAGCAATATATGCGTACTTCAACGCATGGTATAACAAGCATTTTGTATGCCAGCAGCTTTGCATCTGGTGCCAGATGAAGGCGTCTTCTTAAAAATTACAGCATATCCACGGAGTGAATGATGATGAGTGGGGCGAAGCTTCGGACCATTTTATCGGTAAACCGTGAATCCTCCGCCCATCTATCTGTTTGTTTGATTGATCGATATGTGGTGTTCAACTGTCTGTCTGTCCGCCCGCCCATCTGTCTGTCTGTCTGTCTGTCTGTCTGTCTGTCTGTCTGTCTGTCTGTCTGTCTGTCCACCCGCCCATCTGTCGGTCTGTCTGTGTGTCCGTCTATCTGTCCACCCGTCCATCTGTCTGTCTGTCTGTCTGTCTGTCTGTCTGTCTGTCTGTCTGTCTGTCTGGCTGTCTGTCTGTCTGTCTGTCTGTCTGTCTGTCTGTCCACCCGCCGATCTGTCTGTTTGTGTGTCCGCCCATCTGTCTATCTGTCCACCCGTCCCTCTGTCTGTCTGTCTGTCTGTCTGTCTGTCTGTCTGTCTGTCTGTCTGTGATTCCGCCCATCTGACTGTCTGTCCACCCGTCCATCTGTCTGTCTGTCTGTCTGTCTGTCTGTCTGTCTGTCTGTCTGTCTGTCTGTCTGTCTGTATTTGATTCAGTGATAATGGTTCACTGTGTTCACAGTCATTGGTTCTCGGAGGTGGTTCAGTGGCCATGGCTCATACGCAGTGCAGGGGAATGGCCTTGTAGTCAAGGACTTTTTTTGATATCTATACGGAAAGTTTACGTTGTAGTTTTACCCAACTAAATGCATGCAACGATGACAACGAAGAACCCTCCATCCACGTGACCTCCCATTCGCTAGCCTGGGCTGAATTTAACTATAGAAAAAATACTTTCCTTTGGTGCTTGCGATCTGGGCTTCATACACGAGAACGTTTTCTATACAGTTTGCAAGTACCCTAATGAAACTAAAAGAATTAAGCTTTTAATTGCGTGATTAATATTTGTGCAAAAAAATTTCAACGTACACAAGAGCACTGTTTAACCATGCTGATTCTTATTCAAGGTAATGAATAAATATCTTATCTGAACGAGTGACAAACAACTATTGCACTCCTTTCATTCTGCCTAGGGTGTCTTTTCTTTTTTCTTTCTTTTTTTCTGGTGGGTGGTTTTAATATTAAAAAAATCTTACTTAAGTCATCGATTCTTGGCCGATCCCCCTCAGTGGGTACGAGCCATGACTGTGGAATCATCATCATCATCATCACCACGTGACCATCCGTGCTCTCGTGGCGCTCTGCGGTGCCTTGTGTGATCGAGCGCGCGGTGCGTGGCTACGCCTCACGAGTGCCACTGAACAATGGAGCCGCTTTCCCATTGGCTGTAGCGTCTGCCCCAAAAGCACGCTTATCCCTTGGCGTTTTCCCATTGGTCGATCGCCCCCAACCCCACCCCTGGGTTGCGAGCATAAGTGCGTGGCTTGAGCCTCAGCCCAGTCCAGAAGGAGCTCGTTCGCAACCGGTGCCAGCAGGTCCCTCGCTGGCACGCTACACTCCACCGGCAGCCGCCCCCACCCACCGAATGGTACCGAAGGCAGTTGTCCCCCTCCCTTTCGTCGTAAATTGGCGTCGCAAACACGGTCTTTGATCCCGATGGAGGCCGTACTGCTTCAGAGACAGCCTCGTGGACGTGGCAGAGGTAAGCTCTTTTTGTTCGTAGGCGATCCGCATTTGTTAGTGGTGTCTGGGACAGTCGGGGTTACTAGTACGAATGTTTACGAGGTCAAGACATTTCTCTTGTGGCAAAGCCTTCGAACAGTGGGTCGTCCTCTCGAGTGCCTTCTAGTGGGTCGCCCCTTTTCATAAGAAGAGCAGCTCGTGCAGAGAGTCGGTCCCCGCATTGACTGTCGCTGTCGTGATTCATCAACGAGTGTCCACCAATAAACGTCTTAACAATTTGGTGGAGAGTGCTGTCCCCTTCAAACATCTTTGGTTCGCATTCGATGCCCTTCGAGCTTCGATCCCGTACCGTGCCTTCTACCATGCACCAGGACGCCGCTCAGCAAACGCTCCCTCCTACACCGACGCCATGTCCCGGTGTCCCCCGCATCCGCGACCCTCCTGTCTTCACCGGCGCGGATGGCACCGACGTCGAGGACTAACGTGTGAGCGTCCCCAATCATTGGGATGAGGCAGCTAAACTCGGTAACCTGTTCTTTTACCTTGCGGGTGTGGCCGGAATGTGGTACAATAACCACGCATCTGATTTCCCGACTTGGTCCGCTTTTAAGACCGCTGTCGTTGACGTGTTCGGCCGCCCTGCCGTTCGTAAACTGCAAGCCGAACAGCGTTTACGTGAACGAGCACAGCAGACTGGCGAGTCCTTCACGAGTTACATCGAGGACATCCTTGACTTGTGCAAGAAAGTCGACCTGAACATGTCAGAGGCTGACAAAATCACGAATGTTCTAAAAGGCATCGCCGACGATGCCTTCACCATGCTTCTGGCCAAGAACCCTCATACTGTGGCAGAAATTATTACATTATGCCAAAGTTACGACGAGCTGCGGCGGCAGCGCTTGATGACCCGTCGATCGCAACCACGTGATGCTGGTCTCTCGGCTTTGTCAGCGGTTCCTGACCACACAGCCTTGCTCGCCGAAATCAAGTCATTCGTGCGTGAGGAAGTTGCCCGCCAGGTCTCTTTACTGGCTTTTGCTCCGCCGCAACATGCTCAGCAGCCATCAAGTACACTTGTACCTCCGCTCCGCCGAGCCATTCAACAGGAAATTGCGCAGGTCGTTCCAGAATACCACCAGCCGCCTCCTGTATCTGCGCCACTCAGCTACGCCCAAGTTGTAGCCAGGCCGCCCCCACCGATTGCTGTGGATTGCCCTGTAAGTTACACCGAAACCACCGCGAGGCCCCACGCCTTCGGAGAAACTGTGTCGCCTACATACGCCGACGTCACCCACGTGCCACGAGTGCCGCCCACCATGCACTCATATCAGCAGCCGGCTCGCCCAACGCGTTCTGCGACATGGATGGGACCCGCGAACAGATGGCGCACTGCTGACAATCGCCCCATCTGCTTTGCTTGCGGTCGCGTCGGTCATGTAGCACGTTATTGCAATCGTGTGCAGCAACCGCAGGTCGCCTCGAACTTTCCCAGCCAATCAAGCCGCTCTTATGACCAACAGCCACCTATGTCACCGTCGTCCCGCCCCGCTCCGTCTACCCGCCGTTCACCATCTCCGCGACGTCGCTCACTGTCGCCGATGCGGCCACGTCCACTCGAGGGCGACCAGGAAAACTAGTCGTCGCAGTCCACGAGGCAAGGGCTGCGACGCTGTCGAACTGCGGAAGCCCTCAGGAAAGCCCATCGAACGTGATAGACGTACTTGTGGATGGCGTTCGTGCATCTGCCCTTGTAGATACTGGAGCCGCCGTATCCGTCATGGACGCAAAACTTAGCCGATTACTGCGCAAAGTGACTTCGCCACTCTCCGGGCTATCCCTCCGTACAGCCAGCGCCCAAAGCATTCACCCTACGGCAATGTGCACAGCGCGCCTTAAGATTCAGGACGTGATGTATGCGATCGAATTCATCATAATTCCTTCATGCTCACACGACGTCATCCTAGGATGGGATTTTCTCTCCCGCCATGACGCCGTCATTCATTGTGCACCAGCAGAAATAGAACTCACCCAATTCTCTTCTTTGACGCCGGCCGACAGTCCATCTGCCGCAAGCAACTTACTCGTCAGAGATGACACCCGAGTGCCTGCAAACTCGTCCGCGATGGTGTCGGTCTACTGCGCAAGCCTTTCCGACACCGCTGCACTCCTCTCGCCATCTCATCGTGTTTTCATCAGAAAAGGCTTGCTGGTTCCTTTCGCGACCATGCAACTCACTCACGGCAGCACCACTATTTTTGCAGTGAACTCATCCCCGTACAGCGTTACGTTGTTGCGAGGGGAATCTCTCGGCAGCGTGGAACCCATCGAAGACGAACAAGTTATGGAACAAGTTATGGATCAACCCGATGACATGCACTGCTCAAGTTTCAGTACGCTTAGTGCTGTTTCGACATCTGCTTCATCATCCGATGATGTATTCGGTCTCTCCGTTCCCGAAAACCTTACGCCAGGCCAGCGTTCCCAGCTTCTGGGCCTGTTGGAAGAATTCCGGTCTTCTTTTGATGTCGCTCAAGCTTCTCTCGGCCGCACATCCACCATTACGCATCGCATCGACACAGGCACACAGCCACCACTGAGACAGCGTCCATATCGCGTATCTCCCACAGAACGCCGTGTAATCAACGAGCAAGTCGATGACATGCTTCGCCGCGATGTTATTCGCCCTTCTAGCAGCCCCTGGGCATCTCCTGTCGTTCTCGTCACGAAGAAGGACGGTTCTGTGCGGTTCTGTGTGGACTACCGACGCCTCAACAAGATCACTCGTAAGGACGTGTACCCACTACCGCGGGTAGATGACGCTATTGACAGCCTGCAAGGAGCAGAATTCTTTTCATCCCTCGATTTGCGCTCAGGGTACTGGCAAGTACCTATGGCTGAGGACGCTCGACCGAAGACCGCTTTTGTCACCCCCGACGGCTTGTACGAATTCAACGTCATGCCGTTTGGGCTGTGCAACGCGCCCGCCACCTTTGAGCGCATGATGGATACTGTTCTGCGTGACCTGAAATGACACACGTGCCTGTGCTACCTCGATGACGTCGTCGTTTTCGCTCCGGACTTCTCGACGCATCTTCAGCGCCTACGGCATGTTGTAACGCGTCTGAGGGACGCCAGTCTGCAACTCAACCTAAAGAAGTGCAGATTTGCAGCTCGGCAGCTGACAATACTCGGCTACGTTGTGTCCAAGGACGGAATTCTCCCTGATCCAGCTAAGCTTCGGGCCGTGTCCGAGTTCCCCAAGCCGACATCCGTCAAGGAACTGCGCAGTTTCGTAGGGCTGTGTTCCTACTTTCGGCGCTTCATTCGAAACTTCGCGACTATCATATCGCCGCTGACGAAGCTCCTTGGAAGTAACGGGCCTCTCCGTTCGTGGTCATCACAGTGTGACGACGCTTTCACAACGCTCCGTCGTTTGTTGACGTCGCCTCCCATACTCCGCCACTACGACCCTACGGCCCCTACAGAGGTACACACGGATGCCAGTGGTGTCGGCCTTGGCGCTGTCCTTGCGCAGCGCAAACCAGGGTTCCCGGAATATGTCGTGGCGTATGCAAGCCGTACGCTTACTAAGGCCGAGACTAATTACACCGTCACCGAGAAGGAATGTTTGGCAATCGTCTGGGCCCTTATGAAGTTCCGACCTTATTTGTATGGTCGCCCATTTGATGTCGTTACCGACCATCACGCACTATGCTGGTTGTCGTCATTGAAAGATCCCTCAGGCCGTCTCGCCCGGTGGGCACTTCGCCTGCAAGACTATGATATCCGCGTGCTGTACCGCAATGGAAGGCAACATGCTGACGCCGACGCCCTGTCACGCTCTCCCTTGCCTGACGACAACGCCCACAACTGCGCGTCTCACCTTGCCATTTCTTCCATTAGCATTCATGCCATTGCTACTGAACAGCGCAAGGATCAATGGATCGCCTCACTGATCGACTTGCTGGCTGATCCATCCACTCCATCCACTCGCACGTTGCGTCGTCAAGCCCACCATTTCGCCATTCGCGACGACCTCCTCCACAGGCGCAATTACAACGGTGACGGTCGCCAGTGGCTACTAGTCATACCTCGCAGTATGCGCTCTGACATATGCGAGTTTTTTCATTCCGATCCGCAATGTGCGCACTTCGGGGTATCGAAGACTTACCAACGCATTCGCCAACGGTACTTTTGGCGCGGCATGTACCGCTACGTGCAGAAATTCGTTCGCTCCTGCATAGATTGTCAGCGCCGAAAAGCTTCAACGCACCTATCACCGGCAGGTCTGCAACCTCTACCTTGCCCTCCCAGGCCCTTTGGGCGCGTTGGCATCGATTTGTATGGGCCACTTCCACTGACGTCGGCTGGTAACCGCTGGGCCATTGTCGCTGTGGACCACCTCACGCGATACGCCGAAACGGCCGCTCTCCCCGCGGCTACAGCGAGCGATGTGGCCTCCTTTCTGCTCCAACGATTCATTTTGCGACACGGTCCACCCCAGGAACTGCTCAGTGACCGAGGTCGCGTCTTCCTGTCTGAAGTAGTTGAAGCCATTCTTAAAGAGTGCAACATTGTTCACTGCAAAACTGCTGCTTACCACCCGCAGACAAATGGCCTCACCGAACGCTTCAACCATACGCTCGGCGACATGCTCTCCAAGTACGTCGCCGCCGATCACACAAATTGGGACTCCATTCTACCCTTCGTCACCTACGCATATAATACCGCCCCTCAGAGCACTACTGGCTTTTCACCTTTCTTTTTATTATATGGAAGGCACCCGTCGCACACCATCGACACGATACTTCCGTACAGGCCAGATCCGTCTGAGTGGGCGCCTATTTCTGCTACAGCCAAGCTTGCTGAAGAGTGTCGAGAGCTTGCAAAGACCTTTACTGCGCACGATCAAGAGCGGCAAAAAAAGCATTCGCGCTGACGCCAGCACTACTGCGCCAACGTTTTTCCCTGGAGCGCTCGTTTGGCTCTCAATCCCTACCACTGCAACTGGCCTATCTTCAAAACTATTGCCAAAATACGAAGGCCCCTACCGTGTCGTCAAACGCACTTCTCCTGTCAACTACTTGATTGAACCAATCGAACCATCTTCGGACATGCGCCGTCGAGGACGCGACATTGTTAACGTGGAGCGCCTCAAGGCCTACCATGACCCGCTCATTGTAACCACCTGTTAGGTCGCCAGGCGGCTCCCTTTTCGTACCCGGGGTAGTTGTGGCAAAGCCTTCGAACAGTGGGTCGTCCTCTCGAGTGCCTTCTAGTGGGTCGCCCCTTTTCATAAGAAGAGCAGCTCGTGCAGAGAGTCGGTCCCCGCATTGACTGTCGCTGTCGTGATTCATCAACGAGTGTCCACCAATAAACGTCTTAACACTCTGTATTTCCGATAGAGAAGAGCGGCGTATGCACTGTTGCGCTGTGACAAAAGGCGGCTTAGATTATCACGCTCACGTGAATTTTTCGCCGTCGCCATGACGTCTGCACAACGCTCCCGAGCGTCGTACGTTTGTGTACGAGTGAGGGCATTGGAGATATGTGCATCGAGTTGAGGGAAAACGCGACGGTCGTGTATCGTCGCTAGAAAGACTCGCGATAGGTTCCGGAAGGGCGTGGTTAGGACAGGGACTGAGTCACTCGCTTTGATCGGCCGGGAGTGGTCGAGGCTTCCCAGCTTGCCGGGGATCGACAGAAGGTACCATTCTGCGTGTGGCGTTTTCGCCTATGTTTGCTTAAAATCGACGGACAGCACGAAGACAACTTGGACCGTGAAGGCGTATCCTCGATCGTATTGCGGTTTTCCGCGCCGCACGTTGCGTTATCGGGCGCCCGGTGCGTGACCCTCGGGTGCCACTCGACAATAGAGGCGCTTCCCCGTTGGCCGTAGCGTGTTCCATGAGGACGACCCCATTTCCGGGGTGGTCTCCCATTGGGCGATATCCTCCGGGGTGCGAGTCTGAGTGAGTGGCTCGAGCTGCCGAACCCTGCCCAGAAGGGGCCTAGTTAGCCAGATCCAGTTATACCAAAATCTGTCTCCCGAGTTCGTCGCTAGTCTTGTATACCTTATTTTACAGTTATCACGGCTCATTTATAAGTCCCAGTATGGAAAACCCGTAGATCACCAATGTCGCGTCTGCATTTACATGTCGTCCCCGCTGTAGCGGTAGATGGCAAGAACACCACAGGTCGTGCCTATGTTCCAATGCATATGCTTTAGTGAACCTGACCTGGACATTTAATGTCCTCAGTCACTACAACTGAGACTGCCCGGGTTCTTTCGTACACCACACAGCAGATGTCAGTTTCATGAAGGCGATTCCGATCCTCTCTTGTAGATGTTGCCCGATTATCATTTTTGATGATATAGGTCATCCAAATCTGGCTGCTGCATGAGCGGCCTAGCTGTGCCCGCACATGGCGAGACACCTGACGCACCCAAGTGGTGGGCGGAACAGTGTATCGGCGACGCCCTCCGCTTGTGCGTGCGGCAGGTGTCCCCGACACTTGCGGTGCGGCAGCTGCGTGGATAGCGTGTGGATAGGCCTTTAAAGCAATCTCGGGAGCATGAATTCGTTGATCGGGACACGACGACTCTCGCAGAGTCGCGAACACCACCTATATTTACTCAACCTTTCTCTTGACCCTTGCGTAGGTAGCGAATTGGATGCTGCTCTTTCGATTTCTTCACCATCAATGATTTGTCTCTCCGCCCTGCCTTCAGCCGAAGCCTTTTTACCTATACTACCCAAAGAAGAGGACACTGGCCGCACTGATGACCGATTATTTGTCGGTTACGTTTGCCTATCAAAGACGGTGCCAGCGGGGGTGACGGGGGGGATAGAGGAAGGACTGGGGCTTCCCAAAGTTCTGCCGGCTTCTCGCCCCTCCCCCCCAAAGAGCAAGCAAACCTCTCGACCCAGGGTACCCTACAAACCAAAAAGAAATCCTGGAGTCGACCCTGTCACCTATCTTTGTCTGTTATTAACGTAATTATGGTGTCTTTTTACTTCCAGAGCCCGCAAAGCAATATAATGCCGACTGTGCAGTGCTGATGGTGATAGAACTCGATCACGATAAAATTTCCCAACACTCACTGTCTCCTGTCTGCAGCTTGCGTAACACAGCCGATTGCGATAGTGAAAGTAGTCTCGATCGTGACCAGTGACGCCGGTTTAAGTAATAGATGCTTGTGGAGGAAAGGCCGAGCTTCGATCCCATTGCGAAGCAATGGGGATGTCGGTATTACGATGTGGTGTAGCTGCTGGAGGAACACAAACAAGTGCTAGTGACACCACAGCACAAATAGATAAAAAAATAGCTCGGGCTCTGTGGGAATCCCGAAAAATAAACATGCGCGGGGGTCGTATGACACTAAGCCAGAGGAACGGATGAGAAGCTTTCGTGTACATTCTTGCCGCTGCCGGGATTAACCTGCTCAGCATCGCGTGTAATCGAGGAGCGTTGGGAGCATAAACGGAGAGTTTTCATATTCCCGGTGGGAACGGGGCGTATTCCCATAGATAGATAGGTAGATACATAGATAGATAGATAAAGCGGGAAAGGGAGAAAGACCTATTCAAAGTATCAAACCGATGATAGATATCCGTTAATTAAGAAATCATTTTTTATGCCTACGTATAAATCCCGTACCTCTTTTGCACAACAGCCGATCAAATGCCCCAATTTTCGTCATCCTGCGACTTCGTCTTCAAAGGGACCACTGCGCCAGGCTACCTTTTTATCGCTACTCTACAATACCAATTTTAGTATCATGAAAGGAAAAGGAACGGGCATAAAAAGTTCCCTCTAGAATACCTTCACGACAGGGTGGCCAACAGTGCGGTTGCGTAGGATGAAAGCCTAAGACAAAGTCTGAAAATATACCCCGGGCGCATGTGAGGGGGTGGCGGGGATGGGGCTTTGCTTTTCATGATGCAGCCCGGTGGATGCCCGACCTCCAAGCCCCCCTCCCGTACTCTCCGCTAATTACTGGGAAAGAGGCCGTAGGGCTGCAGTGGACGTAGGTGCCAACCTTATTTTCAAAAGTTTGGCCACTCACACGCCACGCGGAATCGTTATGACGTAGATTAAAGCTAAGAAACACACAACTCGCAATTCACAGCCGCGCTGAAAGTTTGCACGTATTCTTATAAGATTTCAGTGTCCAACTTTTTTTTCTGCCTTTAAGTGCGATGACTTCATAGGTGGAAAAACAATTGGTGTTTCTTGCAGTGGCTGCGGAGTGCACCGCCTCCGAGGTTCGCACCGTGGGGCGACCGGCGGTCGTCTCGGTGGCAGGAGCCACCAACGGCCAGGTCACCCATGCCAACGGCCAGGTCCCCCATGCCAACGGCCAGGTCCCCCATGCCAACGGCCAGGTCCCCCACGCCAACGGCCAGGTCCACCACGCCAATGGCCAGGTCCACCACGCCAATGGCCAGGTCCCCCACGACAACGGACGGGTCCCCCACGCCAACGGACGGGTCCCCAACGCCAACGGACAGGTCCACTACGCTAACGGCGCCCCCACTCAGCCATCGTTCGCACAAGTCATCTCGAAGAAGGTCGGCGTCACGGCGGCAGTGCCGCCGTTCCCAGCGCAGCTCCAGCCTAACGCCACGGCTGCTGCTATTGTGCCGCCTACACTGGCCATGAACGGCGTGACCCACGGCGTTGTCGTTGGCGCCACAGCCAACGGGCCCCGCTGCGTGGTTCTCACTGAGGAGGGGTCGATACATGACTCCCCGCCACTGCCCCAGGTGCCCGGTGACATGCTCCCAAACGGCATATGCGGACCCAGGCAGAGGTCCAGCGCCGAGCTCCGCCTACAAGTGAGCATAGTTTTGTAATAGTTACGCCCAGAAAGAAGTTTGCCGCTGGTGAAACTGCAAGTGCCTTGAGAACTGTAGAACAGCGCTACGCAAAGCTTTGCATTCGCGTCGCAAGCTACAGATAAGAATAGATTAACCACACGAGCTCCGTCTACAGGTAAGTATAGTTTCGTAATAGTACTGTAGCAAAGGAACTCTAATCTTATTAGATAGTTTAAGAACAACGCAATGTATTGCACTTGCGCTGCGTCGCATATGATCACCTCGTGTAGGCTCCCGTTCTGTGACAAAGGCTAAAACTACGCCCGCAAGCTTTGCGTACGGTATTCTAAAGCTCTCAACTGCGATCTTATTTTGTGCACCAAAATTTAACGGGAATGGGAAAGAAAGTAAGAATCGTTCTAATGCCTAAGTATTGAAACTTACCAAAAACTTTTTCTTTTTGTAGCGTGAAACCAAATAACGTGTTCTCAATCGGGCATCTTTAAGATAGTGCGGACTATCGAGGATTAAGAAAAGCTAACAAATGCGTATTGTATGCACCCCGAGATTTATATTGTAAGCACCCATCGCGACACGCCAAGCCTACGAAATTGGTTTAGCGTGGCTCTCAAAGACGGTGCCGAATCAGCACGCACTCTGTGTGTTGAAGCTTAAGGACAAGAATCTAAAGCAAATTGAAGCGCAGCTGCTTGATAAATTCTATGTGGGCGACAACTCCTTGCGGCAGTAAAGCCATGTTTTTCGCCATGGTTATTCGGTGGTGCCGTGGAGCCTTTGTAACTTAGAGATGAAAACTTCATCCGTACGAGGCACAACTGCATCATTTCTTCCGCCATTTGCAGCTTACCATACCCGCAAGGGAGAGTTATTTTCCGGTATCATAGAGTCACATTAAAATGGGCCAAAATCACTAGGCAGCTCGTAGTTCCAAAACGGAAGAAAGCCTTCAAGGAAAATTCTTCTGACATGACCACTTCTAAAGTGCGTGAGGACACACAATGGGTTCAGAACGTGGGCGCTACTTTTGGATTCGCAAGAATCTGCGCTCGACAATCGCACATAGCATTGACTTTCTGCAGGGAAATTGTGAGCGCTTTTATCGGGACAAGAGATGAGAAATTGCTGATCGCACCGTGCAATAAATGTCCGCTCGAACTGTGAGAATTCTGAAAATTTGTGCGGTGGTGAACTCGTGGGGCAATAAGATCCTTTAAAGAGTCCGTTTTATGGCTTCTTGAAAAGGTGTTGCGGGACCCCTTTAAGGGAGTTCACTGCCTGGCGAATATATCGCTACAAAAACTGTCTTTTAAGTGTGTTACCGAGATTTGTTGTGTGCTGCTATTGCTTTCTCTACGCTCGTCCCGACTAAGGTCACTAGATTTTTCTTCTTCGGGTATAAGTACTGAAAACCATCGATGAAAGCTATCGACGAACGTCGCTGGCTAACGCTCGTTTTCGGCAGTCATGTTCGTCCTAACGCTTTGGTAGCACCTGGTTTAGGAGTGCACCGCTCAATAACGATGGCGGTTCGGACTGGAGGTGAAAGGTGTGTTGCGTCCGCTGAAAGATGCCTGGCAAATGCACTTAGACATACAGTGTAAATCTTCAAAGTTATGAAGAAAATGGAGGCCTACACCGGCTGCGCGATCAACGGCAATTAGTCCCAATTATCGTTCCGGAAGCAAAATGTTGCCGGTAGGAACCTAAGCAAGAAGGGATAGCGGGGGGCAAGTAAGTTATGTTACGCCCACGCCCTGTTTATAATGTAGCGCCATGCGCGTTGGCAGGACAGGGTTGGTGAAAAAGGGAAACTTGTCCCCCCTCAAGCCTGTGGGGTCTCCGCGAGGCGAACGAGCGCATCGCCACGGCACGCTCTTGGAGTGAACGGACGGCGCAGACGCGGTCGGTTCAAAGCACCCAACATGCACACATTTATTAACTAATTTAGACGACGATAATTGATTAACACGCTACCATACAAACAACATAACGCAGTGACACACGAAACACACAATAACATGATAAACACACACTAACACATACCCAGGGCGGCGTCGCCAACGCCTGACTTTCCACGTGGGACCCCAGCGCGAAGCCCGCGGTGCCGAGCACCGAGAACCCACGCTACAGACAACCGTTTGCGGCAGCCGCCACGCGCAGAAGAGGCTCGCTCAACTCTCGCCCACCACCAATGCCCGCCTTCTGCCAGGGGCCACCGCCGGCGCTACCTTTCTACCAACAGCGGTACTCAAAGCGAAACAACGTCATCTATCGCCCGGCGGTGGTCACCACCGAAATAAAGCCTTGGGCGAGACACGTGCGCCACGCGGCGCAGACAACTTTACAGGGGGGGGGTGTCAGCACGCCCACATTCCCCCAACCTTAAATCAAACCATAACCCAAAATCAAAAATTAGCTACACAAGCTTTAACAAACAAAAATGATATCGCACGACCATAATGTCCTAGCACCACGACACCACCACTGGTCGACACTGCTGCACTGTCCGGCTAGGTTTGACCTCAGTACCAGCCCCGCAACAGCAACGTTGCCGTCGGCGCGACGATCCGTCGCTAGCGCCAACACGTCTTCCAATTGCGACCAGCACTCGCCCGGGCGCCGCACTGCAGGCAGTTGCGCAGGTCCCAGGCATCTCCATCGCCAGACCTCAGGACCGCATTCCTAGCCAGCGACGCTGACATTGTGCAGGACAGCCGGCCGTGGATGACATCCCTCCCCGATGAATACATCAATAACAACAAACACAAAATTGAAAGAAAACAATCGAGCAGGTCCTCGGGAAGGGAGCTTCGAGCTTTTCGTCCACGTGGTACGTTGGTCAGTACTGCTAGCTAATACATCGGTGGCGGCCGAGACGCCCATCAAAATAAAACAAAAATCACTTTTCCTAACTGGGGTTCACAAGAAAAAAAAGTGAGGGAAGCAGAGCGCAACACCTCAACGCCACGATTCACCTAGTTGTGCCACGTGCGACCGGCGGCTGCGCAGAGCATTAGGCCTAATGAGTCGCTCGGCAACAACCGGCATCCACCCAGCACCCAGCCTAGGCGCAGAAGAGGCAGCCGCGAGGAGACGTCCACTCTCTGAAGTTGCCCTATCGCTCGCCGCACACAGCAGCTTATCGAGCGATCGGCGTCCACCGCTCCGGGCGGTGTCACGACGCCTCGGCGTCGAGCCGCAATACCAGACAGCAACGACGCCCGGCTCCCTGAGCCAAAGATATAGAAGAAGCTATTTACAGAAAATCGGACCACCCACGAGGCTTCCGTACTCACTCGCTTCGGGCCTGGCCTACAAACCACGTGCTCTAGTCCTTGCTCACCCCAGGATGCGGACCGCATGGCTCCCGTCCTAATTCAACAACGTTTTTGAAAACTAACAACAACACAATATATCAACACTTGCGAGCAAAAACAATAAATAGAAAGTCAACCTGCCGACAAATTCAAACACGTTACAAAACCAATCTCCTCGCTTCTCAACAAAGCACACCACCGACGCTAGCAAAGAAGCCCCCCTAGCCTACTCTACTCCGGCTCTAACAAAATCCCTGTATCGAACCGCAAAAACTGTCATCCGATACTCCAAGAGCTCCACGTTGGGCAGCCAGTGTGGGGTCTCCGCGAGGTGAACGAGCGCATCGCCACGCCACGCTCTTGGAGTGAACGGACACCGCAGACGCGGTCGGTACAGCACTCAACATGCATACATTGATTAACTAATTTAGACGACGATATCGTCCGCCGAATATACATCAACTTTGATTAACACGCTACCATACAAACAACATAACGCAGTGACACACTAAACACACAATAACATGATAAACACACACTAACACATACCCAAGGTGGCGTCGCCAACGCCTGACTTTCCACGTGGGACCCCGGCGCGAAGCCCGCGTTGCCGAGCACCGGGGATCCACGCTACAGACAACCGTTCGCGGCAGCCGCCACGCGCAGAAGAGGCTCGCTCAACTCTCGCCCACCACCAAGGCCTGCCTTCCGCCAGGGGCCACCGCCGGCGCTACCACTCTACCAACAGTGGTACTCAAAGCGAACACATCGCCATCTATCGCCCGGCGGTGGTCACCACCGAAATAAAGCCTTGGGGCGAGACACGTGCGCCACGCGGCGCAGAAAACTTTACAGGGGGGGATGTCAGCACCCCCACAAGCCTCTGCCAGCACTTGCCCTCACGCAAGATCCCCTCCACCATCTGATATGCTGACTGGATTGCACCCCCCCACGAGAATATCCTGTCGGCGACCACGTGCACTGCTCGCTTATTTGCAAAGTAATCGTATGCATGCCGGTCACTACAAACTTCCGTCGCTCCCGTCGTCTGACGATCCCGCAGGAGATCCAAAAGACACTACCGTCCCACTTCCCGCGTCGACCCGCCCAGGGAAAGCTCGGCCGCCCCATCCAGCTCATGGCCAACCACTTTTCCGTCGAGATTCCGGCGGGCAACGTGTATCACTATGACGTGGAGATCTTCTCCGAGAACAACAAAGAGGCGAAGATACCCGAGAAGCGCAAGTACCCGCTGCATTAGCACAAAGATCAATAGACTTGTCATAGAACAGCTAGTCAAGAAGTACCGCCTAGACTTGAGCAACTGCGTGCCGGCATTTGACGGCCGAAAAAACCTGTACACGCGTCGGGAGCTCAAGTTCCGCGAGCGGACCTTCGCAGTAGAGCTCGAGGAAGACCAGAGGGTGCAGAAGTTTGTCGTCAAGATCCAGTACGCGGCCACCGTGAACCTGGACGCCCTGCACGCAGTCTTCGAGAAAAAGGTCAACACTGTCCCACAGGAGGTCCTGCAAGCCGTCGACATTGTCCTGCGTCACGGCCCTTCCATCAGATTGACTCCCGTCGGCCGGTCCTTCTTCAAGCCGCCGCTTCCGAACCAGGCGCACTCTCTGGGGGGCGGTCGCGAAGTGTGGTTCGGCTACTACACCAGCGTGCGACCGGCTCAGTGGAAGCCCATTCTGAACGTGGACATGTCGGCCACCGCGTTCTACGAGCCGCAGCCGGTCATATCGTTCATGTGCAAGATCTTGAGCGATGGACGGCCGCGAGATGACCGTGGCCGACTTCCGTGACCTCCGGGACTTTCAGAATGTTCGGCTCAACAAGGAACTCAAGGGTCTGCGTATCAAGGTGAGTTACACCGCTGTATTAATGGAGCTTGTGTGTGGTCAAGGAGATTTTGACCCCACTGTCGTGTTTTCTCCCCTTTTCGAGGTAGATATCGAGTAGATGTGTAAATAACAGAAGCATAATGACGAATGGGTATCGATGAATGGGTATAGATGGATATCCAAAGCCTCAGAGGAACTGGGATATCCTACGAATATGCTTTTACAATATGTAGAAATGGTACCTACGAGCTTTGCTTTTTCCAGTGGCAGTATGCAGAATCTACAGTTGTTACGGAATGTAAAAAAAGACTTAAGATTTTGTTGTAGGCAGATGTCGGTGAAAATGCTGTAGAGCAAGGTCTAGCTATGTAATGGCAACTTGACGCCACTATATTCCAGCTATTTGACCAAACATTCGTGACGTCGTCAGCGACTCTGCTTAAATTCTTTGAAAGCGTGATTTTGGCATGATTGTTGTCAAGCCCATAACAAAAATAACCAGCATGGCGACATAGTGTGGTCCCCTTTTGCGTTTCTTGTACTCAATTACTACTCATTAGGTGACCCACCTGCCCTACCCTCGGAAGTACAAGGTAGTCCGGGTCACCAAGGAGCCCGCCAAGAGGCTGTTATTCGACATGGAGGACGGCTTCCCGTTGCTCGGTGGCCGACTATTTCCAGAACCGCTATGGCCGCCTAGTTTATCCGAACCTGCCCTGCATTCAGGTCGGAAACCTCGCGCACCCCGTCTACCTGCCCCTCGATCTGTGTCGCGAAATCGTCAGAAGGCCACTCCTGCACGAAAGAAATTGTACGCGAACCACACCTCGGAGATGATCAAGCGACACGCGTCTCACCTCCGGCCAAGCGCTTCAACAACGAGATTCGGCAGTCCGTCCGGACCTGGTCGGCAGTAACGACCAGTGCCTGCGCGAGTTCAACATTAAGATCACACCGAGCCGACTCAGCTGAAAGGGCGGTGCTCGAGCCGCCTTCCCTGGTATTCGAGAACACGCTGTGACCAAGCCTCGTGAGGGCACATGGGAGCTGCCGGGCAACACTTCTTCAAGGCGGCCTCACTGACGCGCTGGACGCTGCTCAACCTGAGCCGCTTTGCTCAGCGGGACAGGTAGGTTCTTTGTATTTTTCCTTTACCTTAAGAGCTCACTTGCAATGCGAGCATACGGAAGTGGTTCAAAATCTGCCGCATACTTCCCTCAGCCTGCCCAGTCTGATGACATTAGCTCATCGAGGTT
>WOVY01003128.1:0-30564 GCA_013436015.1 Rhipicephalus annulatus
TTTTCTTCCTTTTCAATTCAATGCAGGGCAGCGAAGGAAAACAATATCGACACCGAATGCAAACTGTCCAGCACGAACAAGAATTCGTTGAGATCGACATGGATGAATCACCGCAAGTGACCAGGTAGTGGTAGTAACTTGGACTGCCGCGTTTATCTCTATCTATCTACTATCTATCTATCCATCAATCTATCTATCTATCTATCTATCTATCTATCTATCTATCTATCTATCTATCTATCTATCTATCTTGCGTCACTCGTTTTTGTGTATTTAGAGACTGTTCAGAGGCAATTAAATAAACTGTGTAACTAAAACGAACAAGCCCGCTATTTTTCTCCTCGCGTTTTTCAGTGTTGTGAGCGCAGCTGGTGACCCAGCGTTCGGTTAACGTGTTCCCGCGACGAGATAAACTGTCGAATGGTCTGGCTGCGAGGTATATCAGTAGTGAGTTTGGATCCTAACCTTATGGCTATGCAGTCACGCGCATTTTCTGCCTCGTGTTACCGACTATTGGGCTTGATGCCCCGCCACGGCAATCTAGTGGCTAAGGTACTCGGCCTGCTGATCGGCAGGTCGCGGGATCGAATCCCGACTGTGGCGGCTTCATTTCCGGTGGAGGCGGAAATGTTGTAGTTTTTGTGCTCTTGCTTGAAAACTCGCTTTTTCCCTTCATGTATTCACCCGAGGCGACTGGAAGGCGAAGATCTAAGCGCGAAGCGCTTCTATCTATCTATCTATCTATCTATCTATCTATCTATCTATCTATCTATCTATCTATCTATCTATCTATATCTATCTATCTATTTATCTATCCATCCATCCATCATCCATCCATCTATCTATCTATCTATCTATCTATCTATCTATCTATCTATCTATCTATCTATCTATCTATCTATCTATCTATCAAGCTTCTTTTTTGGCAGTGCCGTTGCGAGTTGTAATCGCATGCCGTAAGAAAGAGTCAACGCGAAAGAAGTCACACGGCTACTACAGACTGATCACTGCGATAATTGAATTGTTTTATTCTAATTTGTACAACAAGGCAAAAGGAAGCAAAATTAAGAGCCTTTCCTATGACGGGGAAATTGGGAAAGGAAGCCGGATGTGGGCGGGTTTGACCTCTCCTGTTCGTTTTTTTTTACTTTTTGGTAGAAAGATAGAGAGACAAATAAATGTTTATTTCGAAACAGTGTTCCGAGCGATGTCCTGCTTCTCCCTTACGTGGGATTTCTTTTTGTTCCCCAGTCCAGGAACTCTCCGGCTTCGACTGCCCTCTTTCCCATGCCTTAAAACTGAATCTCCATCCCCGTGGTTAGCAGAGCGAAACTTCAGTTGCTACAGAAAAACGTGGCAGCCATGCGTTAACCATTCTAATCCCAATTCCAATTCGAATCATAAGGTATACTGCTCAGTGCGCAAGCATCTTGTGAAGATAAAGCGTTGTTTTTGCTCAAGAGCCCGTATTTGAGATCTGCCCTATTTGTGGTGTCAATTATGGTATACACAGTTATGAAGCGTGGAAGCTTGGGCAAGTTGGTAGGACATAACTGAATGCAGGGACAGCGCAACCTACAAGTAGTTACTACTTCGTAACTACGGAAGCGAAAAAACAAGGACAGAAAAGAGCGCTGACTTTCAACAAAGATTTAATATCGGAGTGGTGTACATATATAGGCGAAAAAGGAGAAAAATGGGCATGCGTAGAAGGGTGCAGGAACAACTACCTACTGCGATACATTGTCAGCAAAATTGTTGTCTCTTGTTGAATGGGCTGAGGAAACAAATGCATATGTAACTTAAAAAAGGTCGAGATACGCAATCTCCTTTTGCAACAACGCAACCGATGGGCAACTAACACATTCACCGCCAAACTTGTTTATTTGATAAGCTTCAATTATCTCACGCGTGCCTGCGAGTTGTGCTTGCTTAAAACCTCGCACAATAACAATGTACCACAACGTAGTTCAAGGACACCTCGGAATCCACTGCAGAGACTGCGGCTGCGTGCCAATTTTTGAGCGTTGCGGGGTTTTAAGCAAGCACAACTCGCCGGCCACGCGTGAGATAATTGAAGCTTATCAATAAACAAGTTTGGCGGTGAATGTGTTAGTTGCCCATCGGTTGCGTTGTTGCAAAAGGAGATTGCGTATCTCGACCTTTCTTAAGTTACATATGCATTTGTTTCCTCAGCCCATTCAACAAGAGACAACAATTTTGCTGACAATGTATCGCAGTAGTTGTTCCTGCACCCTTCTACGCATGCCCATTTTTCTCCTTTTTCGCCTATATATGTACACCACTCCGATATTAAATCTTTGTTGAAAGTCAGCGCTCTTTTCTGTCCTTGTTTTTTCGCTTCCGTAGTTACGAAGTAACTACTTGTAGGTTGCGCTGTCCCTGCATTCAGTTGGTATACACAATAAAGTGAGGTCCAGTCTGAAAGAGAAAAAATTACAGAAGCCGTCGTATATAGTTTGAGCATTTAGATGAGGCCACATCTTCTGCCACCGTACAGAGATAGGGCATTTATGCTAGTTCTGTGGCAGGAGTTCGAATTTAGGGTATCCGAAAATATGCGTTTCAATCTAAATACCATTTTAAAAAATATATTAAGTAGAAGTTATTAAATAATTAGCGAATAATAAACACCTATATATTTGGAACATTTCTATTCTTCACTAAAAAATGTGAGCAAAAGTTCTCTGCTTAATTTGGAATACCACAACCATGCGAATGTCAGAATGTAAAAAGAAGTTGATAAAACGGAAAATAAATAATTTGGGACTGAAAGAAATAAACAGTGAAAAGGAAGAATGGAATGTGACGACGTTAATGAAGAAAGAGCTGCATAAAATATCAGTATGTCATATCAAAAACGGTTGGTCTTTGACAGGCTTTCTATTGATATACTGCCCGTTATTGGGAAGTGGTATAGACAAATAAAGCGTCCAATTGCCGCCACTTCAAGGGCAATTCTTTGCACGTCGGCTTTTCTGCAAACTCGTGGATGATTTAAATAGTCGCATAACGCAATAGGAGGGAGTCAGTGCACTTGTCATGCGTTATCGTCTCTCTCTCTCTGTTTTCTTTTCAGCCTGACTGAGGCCCATAAAAATGCCATTCGTGGAATACGCAAGATCAAGTACTTCGTGGCGCGAAGAAAATTTCAGGTACTCTATACACTGCCCGACGAAAGCAAAGACCTTTCTTTTCGTGGTTTTTGATTGGACGAAAGCCAGCCACGGTGGTCTAGCGGTTAGTGCGCTTTACTGGTGACCCGCAGGTCGCGGGATCGAATCCCGGCCTCACGGCTGCCACATTTTTGATCGGAGGAGGCAAAAATGTTCGAGTTCCACGTACATAGTTTTAATACACGTTAACGAACAACAGGTGGTCGAAATTTTCGGAGCCCTCTCCTACGGCGTGTCTCATAATCATATTGGGTTTCTGGAGGTTATACTGCAGCAAATATGGTACTTATTATTATGATAATTAGATGAAAACGTCACGAGAAAATTACAGCCACGCCGTAGTGTGGCACTTTGTGATAATCCTGACCACCTTAGATTCTTTCTCGTGTGCAAAAAGTATATATATAAGGAAGCTTCTTTCCGAATAGTTCCGTTTAACTATAACCAGAAAGCTCATACCCAATAATCACTATCCGTCACGCGTATTTGTCTGTAGTTTAACTACACCACCCTGAGAGTTCTGTGACATCAACAGCGCGTGCTATCGGTGTCACTCGGCGTTCTCAATAAGAAAAAGGCGAGCACGCTGAGATTTCGAGAACGTGAATGAAAACAGTCCAGACGAATATTGAAGTTGTGACAGAAAAAATATATTTACATAGTTGTTTCCAGAGTGAATACGCGTGGAGTGAAACGCATCGTCTGTCATTTCAGCAAGCACGAAAGCCATACGACGTCCGTGACGTGATCGAACAATATTCCCAAGGGCACGTGAACATGATGGTGCGGATAAAGGAGCTGCAGCGAAGGTAAGACATTTTTTTCTCCACGCATATCACAAGAAGTCAACCCACGGTCTTCGCATTACGCGAGCTGTCCGCCTCGGTGGACAACTGGCTATGGGGTTACCGGCTTACCACCCGGAAGTCAAGAGTTCGAACCCCACCTTGGCAGTCGAATTTTAATGGAGGCGAAATAGTATTGGCCCGTGCACAGTCTTTGTCAGTGCAGGGTAAAAACACCAGATGGTCTAAATTCCGGAAGCCCTCCACTACGGCGTTTTTTCTAATACCATGGTTTTGGGACGTAAAAGCCCACATAATATTATTGTATTACCAGAGCCATGGTCTACTAAATAAGACCCAGGCGAATGTGCTAGCCCAAAACGTGACGCCTGAAACTGTTTTTAGGCGTGGGGGGGGGGAGGGGGTCACCTTTTGAATCGTCATTTTTCGCTCTGTATGCCATGGTGATAAATATCGGAAAGAGTAAGGGGGAAGGTCGTGCTGAGCCACCCTCTGGCAACGCTATTAGTTGCCCCCATTAACTTTATTGGTTATGCCCTATATGTGTAAACAGTTCTATTAATATTGTTACGCACAAGGAGGACCAAGACGTATGCGGCTGAAGGGGCCGTTTATTTTGGTCGCGAAGAGAAGCGCCTTAGCGGCCAACAGGTTGACGATTGCAGTGTCGTCGTCTTCTTGCTTCCTCCAGCTTGGGGCAGCCAGCATATTCACCCATCGTCGTTTTCTTCCAAGGCATGCGTAACATTCTTCCCCTCGCAGACGAAGCCCGCCGGGCGAGGTAACCGATTCACCTTGGTGTGTACAACTTCAGTCGAGCGACATGGACTGCTTGGGTTTTAGCGGCTTTTCTACCACTTCTCGTGAGGCGAGCTATTGTGTATGTGACTTCCGTGATTTTGTCGAGAACGACAAACGGTCCGTCGTATGTGGCCAAGAACTTTTGGCATAACCCGCGTCTTCGTACCGGAGTCCACAGCCACACTAAGTCGCCTGGATGGTAAGTTACTGCCGGTGGCTGACGTCATAGCGTACCTTTGATTTTTCCTGTGATGCCAAAGTGCGTAGACGAGCAATACGACGCGCCTCTTCTGCAAGACAGAGGGTTTCGGTGACTGAGAGGTTCTCGTGCGCCGAGAATGGCAAAACTGTGTCGAGTGTGTGCCGTGGCGGTCGTGCGTACATCAAGAAAAAGGGGCTATAGCCTGTTGTCTCGTGCTTAGCGGTGTTGAACGCGTACGTTATAAATGGTAGCACGTCATCCCAGTTCTTGTGGTCGGATGCCACATACATAGAGAGCATGTTTACAATTGTTCGGTTGGTGCGCTTTGTGACCCCATTTGTTTGCGGATAATATGGCGACGAGGGACGAAGGCGGGACTCACTCAATCGAAGCAGCTCTTCTACTATGTCTGCCGTAAATTGTCGCCCACGATCACTGATGATCACGTGAGGTGGGCCATGTCGGAGGATAACGTGCTGCAGCAGGAACACAGAGACGTCGCTGGCAGTTGCGGTTGGTATGGCCACCGTCTCGCAGTAGCACGTGAGGTAATCGACACATACAGTTATCCAGCGATTGCCCTTATACGACTTTGGAAAAGGGCCCATGAGGTCAATGCCCACCTGTTCGAAAGGTGTGCTTGGAGGTGGCAAGGCCTGTAGAAGACCAACCGGAGCAGTAGACGGGCGTTTGTGGCGTTGACACTGTGTGCAGCTGGCCACATACGCCTCGACTGACTGTCGCATTCCTGGCTAATAAAAGCGTTCCTTAGCACGGTAAAGCGTCCGTGCAGAACCTAAATGTCCGGACGTAGGATCGTCGTGCATAGCACCTAAAATCGCTGTCCGAAGGGTTTCTGGCACTACCAGGAGGAAACGTGGGCCAGTGCTGGAAAAGTTCTTCTTATATAGGAGTCCGTTGCGTACACAGAAATGGCATGCCGTAGGAGCTGTGCAAAGCGATGATAGCCTGGTGTCCTTTCGCTGTTCATCTTTGAAAGTACTGAGGTCGGGAAACTTTGGTGACCCAGAAGCTACGAGGTGATCGAGGTCATCGGCGTCACACTCTGTAGTGCTCAGTGGCATGCGCGAAAGGCAATCTGCGTCGGCATGTCATCGACCACTTTTGTACGAGACTATGAAGTTATACTCTTGGAGCCGAAGTGCCCAGCGCGCTAGACGACCGCAAGGATCCCGAAGGTTGACGAGCCAACACAATGAGTGGTGGTCGGTGACGACTGTAAAAGGGCGTCCGTATAAGTAAGACCGAAACCACTGAATCGCAAATACTACCGCGAGGCATTCTCGTTCTGTGACAGTGTTCTGTTCAATTCTGTTCGAACCTACTCAAGGAGCGACTTGCGTATGCAATCACGTGCTCGCGGTTACCATAGCGTTGAACAAGAACGGCACCAATTCCTATGCCGCTGGCATCTGTGTGCAGTTCGGTTGGAGCTGATGGGTTGAAGTGTTGAAGAACAGGCCGCGACGTCAGGAGGAACTTCAGTTGACGAAAAGAGGAGTCGCACTCCGGAGTCCACTCGAAGAGAGTATTCTTCCGTAGCAAACATGTCAGCGGATACGCGACATCGGCAAATTTAGGTATAAAGCGGCGAAAATAGGAGCAAAGCCCCAAAAAACTGCGGAGCTCCTTCACAGAGCGCGGCACATTGAATGTTTCAACGGCTGCTGTCTTCTGGGGATCTGGGCGGATGCCCTCCTGATCGACTAGGTGTCCGAGAAAGGGGTTTTTCGGTCTCCGAAGTGGCATTTATTTGAGTTAAGAACAAGGCCAGCGTTTCTTATGCAAATCAGTACAGTATCCAGACGTGAATTGTGTTTACTGAAGGTGCGGCCAAAGATGACGACGTCGTCGAGATAGCACATGCAAATGCTCCACTTCAAGCCACGAAGAACAGTGTCCATAAATCGCTCGAACGTCGCCGGCGCGTTGCACAGCCCAAATGGCATCACGTTGAATTCAAAGAGGCCGTCAGGTGTTACAAAGGCTGTCTTTTCTTTATCTTCAGGATGCATGGGAATTTGCCAGTAGCCCGATCTTAAGTCTACAGAGGAAAAGTAAGAGGCCGAATGCAGACAGTCTATGGCATCATCAATACGTGGAAGTGGGTACACGTCTTTTTTCGTTACAGCATTCAATCGGCGATAATCGACGCAAAGTCTCCAGGATCCGTCTTTCTTTTTAATGAGAATTACTGGAGCTGCCCATGGACTTACCGACTCTTGAATGATACCGTTTTCAATCATTTCATTCACCTGCTCATTAATAATCCGCCGCTCGGATGGCGAAACACGGTATGGCTTTTGTCTAATCGGATTGGCCAAACCCGTGTTGATAGTGTGACATGTCCGAGAAGCAGGGATCAGGGGCGCTTCGTCTGTCTGCACAAAGTCGAATGCAGAGACGTGCATCGAAAGTACATTGACCAATGTTCGGCGTTCACTTGTGCTCAGCGACTTATTCACCATTGACAGAAGAGCCGTTTCAAAACTGTGACTACGATGCTCTTCCGGCGCATATCTAAGCTCGGTCACCAGTAAGGTCTCATGTTGTCCACTGACGACGGCTAACTTTAGACCTTCTGGTAACATCACGGGTTCTGTAGAGCAATTGACAGTCCATAAACCAGCGCGTCCACGTCTTATCGACACCACACAATGTGGGATCAACACATTATTTTTCATGCAGTTGGTGTACACTGGTTCTACGTTGGCATCAAAGTTGGCGGAATAGCTGTCGCTGCAACCAACAGGTACACGAACGGTTGATAACGGTGGTATGATAGTGTCGCCACAGACACACAATGCCGTCTCACCATCCCCAGGGTTTTCCAAGAGTGCTGGCGGAACGTGATCACTCAAGACTATTGTCCCTGTGCGGCAGTCGACAGTCGCACCACACTCCCTCAAAAAGTCCATACCCAAAATAACATCATGTGTCGCCTGCGGAATAATCACGAACTCCGTTGGGATAACGCGGCCTCCGAGAAATACGTCAGCTTGACACACACCAACAGGATGCAGTGCCTCACCACTCACTCCGCAAAACTTCGCAGCTTCATTCCACTTAAATAAAACCTTCCGCCCCAAGGTATCTTTAAAACACGCACTCATGACCGAAATGGTTGCCCCCGTATCCACCAAAGCCATCAAAGGCACACCGTCAACAAAAACACGTACTTTGTTCTTGAGCATCAACACAGGAGGTATTTCTAATATTAGCACGTCTCCGGCGACCTCACCTCCATCGGCCGCGCTTGCTAGTTTTCCGGTGGCAAAGGAGACGTGTTGCGACGCCGTGGTGAAGGGGAACGGGGAACACGAGGCGGTGGAGGCGTCAAGCTCCTGTCAGGTGTAGGGGAGTGGTTCCGGAAGCTGCGTGTCCAGTAGTCGTCGCGAGGCAGCAGGTGTGTTGCCTTAGGGTTGTCGTACGGTCGATCAGACGATCGTGTGAAGTGTTGTGGTGGGCCATAGTACGTTGCTCGCGGGTCATCGCGAAGTCGTTCGGAAGGCAGTGCAAAGTGTGGTGGGTAGCCATACCGTGGGGCTACACGTCGACGGTTGCAAAATCGCGAAATATGTCCTGGTACACCACAGGAGTAGCAAACTGTGAGAGGTTGAAACTCTCTTTGTTCGTCGATGAATCGAACATCGTCTTCCCTGGCGGAGTGGGTCGGTTCGTTCCGTATATCATAGGGATAGACCGGGCGTCGCGAAGAAGGCGGACGCTGGGAGCGTCGGTCATGGCGAGGAGCTGGCAAGCGTGATGCTCTCCTTGGCTGTGGGGGTGCGCTGTTTTCAACAGCTGCTGCACTAACCATCGATTGCCAAGGGGTCGTGGAAGGCGGCGGCGCAGTCACAGCCTCACGTGGCACATATACCGAATGTTCGTCGTTTACAGAATGGTGATCAACTGCTGAATGCGTCTGTTCTCTATGGCGAAAAAGTTCTTCGCGAACAATCTCTCGAATCGTCGAGGACAGGTCTGGGCAGGTGCTCGTGTCGATGCTGGTAACCGTTGTAACATTTGTGAGCCGGCCGAACTGTGGAGCAATCCTGCGCATTTTCAGCTGTTCGAAAGTTCGGCAATGCCGAATCACGTCGGACACCGAGCTCAGGTGCTCTTTTCCGATGAAAAAATTATATACATCTTCGGCTATGCCTTTCAGCAAATGCCCTACTTTGTCGTCTTCTGACATCTGATCATTGACCACCTTGTAGAGCTTCAGCACATCCTCTATATACGTGGTACATGTCTCACCTGGAAGCTGCGCGCGTTGAGACAATGTCTGCTCTGCCCGCTTCCTTTTGACGCTCGACTCGCCGAAATACGCTTTCAGCTCTGCAACAAAAACGTCCCACGTCGTCAGTGTGTCCTCGTGGTTTTCGTACCACACGAGCGCAGTATCCGTAAGGCAAAAGACCGCATTGCTGAGCTGAGCGGCGGCATCCCAGCCGTTGGACTTGCTGACTCGCTTGTACTGGACGAGCCACGCGTCGACATCCTCTCCCGATTTTCCTCCAAAGGTTGGCGGGACTCGGTAGTTGGGCACGGAACCCATTGGAGTTGGCCTTGAAGCGTTAGATGGCTGATCTTGGGCCATTACGATCGGCGCAGGTGGGAGTCCGGCAAGGCGGCGGCTGCGGCGTAGTCCAGGTAGTGAAGCTCCCGTCGTTGGGCTTGTCTTACCCAGCACCTCCACCAATCTGTTACGCACAAGGAGGACCAGGACGTATGCGGCTGAAGGGGCCGTTTATTTTGGTCACGAAGAGAAGCGCCTTAGCGGCCAACAGGTTGACGATTGCAGTGTCGTCGTCTTCTTTCTTCCTCCAGCTTGGGGCAGCCAGCATGTTCACCTATCGTCGTTTTCTTCCAAGGCATGCGTAACAATATGTTACATCGTTGCCAAGTAATGCACCAGTGTCCAATTCTGCTCTGGCGAGAAAGTGCATTTCCGGCTGTATGCAATCGCATACTCTTATCGGCTTCGCCGCCGTGGTCGCTAATGGGGCCTTACCCCGGGCCTTTTAATCTAACCTCATCATGACGCGGGCCTATTTTTTTTAAATAGCGTTGAAAATTGTCCGACGCCAGGATTGGAGCCATGGGTTTTGGAACCACGGGATTGGAGCCACGAGGCTGATGGTCTACCTCTACGTCATCTGCTTACAACCATTCAAAAGAAATTTATATGGGTAATCCTAAGAGAGAGGAGAGCGAAAAAGAATAAGTTGAGATAAATACGGGGAGGTCAACTAGAAATGAAGCATCGGGCTTGCTACGCTGCACTAAGGGGAGGGTGAATGGGGAAAAGAGATGAGAACGAAAGCGAAAAGAGAAATAGACACGCAAGAAAAAAAAATTCCGCCATATCCACGAAGTGAATGATGATGAGTGGGTGAAGCTCCGGAGGTAAACCTGGTAAACCATGAATCCTCTGTACATTTTGCCCACTCGATATTATTACATCGCTCCCCCTAGCGTACGTCGCCGCACTAAATCGATCGATTGCCTTCAACCAATGACACGCGCCATATGTGACATCATTCCTATTTTATAAGATCTCGCGTCTTTCATCAACTACAAGTACCGCTTTCTAGTTTATAACATCTTGCATCTTTTCATCATCAGCTACAAGTACCACCATCTAGTAAACACTACAAGAACTAAACGAGAGGTGGCTACATACAGGAGACGGTACCGCCATCTAGTGAACACTGCAAGAACTAAACTAGAGGTGGCTAGATACAGGGGACGGTACCGCCATCTAGTGAACACTGCAAGAACTAAACTAGAGTTGGCTACATAGAGGCTACAGGGGACGCACAGCCCACGCCCTAAGGAGCTTCGCCCCTAAAAAGCAAGACCGTTGTCTTCTAGCCTATTCAATAGATCACTGACTAACAAAAACGTCTATAACATTCTAAAAAAATAACGAGGAGTGAAAAGGATGTCTTTTTGTCCTCCAACGATAATCGTCATCTGACTTGCTTGCACGTCCTTTCTCGAACACTCGGAGCTTACCACATTCCTGTCAGAAGCTACAAGTCACGCTGAATGGGCGCATGCCCCTCGGGAGCAGAAAGTGCTGGGTGCGCCGAGGTGATGTAAGAAGAGGAACGCATGATAGATGGCGATTATTGTCGTGGACCGAAAATACGGCCCTTTTTACTTGATCTTTCTTTAGAGTAAAGGTCTTGACTGATTTTTCGTGCGAAGATAGATCGTGTCGGCATTCTAGCACTGAAAAAGACACAGAAAGAGAGCAGAATGAGTCAGAGAGCAAACTGGGGTTAAGAATAACGTAGCTGAAATCGAAAGAGAAGGATATATGAGAAAAAAAATAGGTAGGCAGATTGGACTAAAACATTTGCAGGTATAAAGTGGCAGCAGAACGCACAAGACCACGTTGGTTGGCGAAACATGGGAGAGGCCTTTGCCCTGCTGGAGCCTTAGTCAAGCAGCTGCAGCTGCAGCAGCACCAGCACATGCCTATCTTAGGCAGCTAGGCAGAAACACCTCTTTTCTCCCCTTTATCCCTTCCCCAGTGCAGGGTAGCAAACCGGATGTGCGTCTGGTTAACCTCCCTGCCTTTCCTTGCATCTTTATCTCTCTCTCTCTCTCTCTCTCTCTCTAGGCAGAAACACTGCCGATTTTACAAGGAGATCATTGGTGGAAGGAATGTATATAAAACAGAAAAGAGGCGCCATACAATCATTTGTAACATGCAAATAAATCAATAGTCAATAATTACATCAAACTCTGTAGCAAAAATACGTGTAGTGAGAATACTTCTCATGGCAAAACTACAAACACAACAGTTATGATGGTGATTGATTGTATATTATGGGAAGTTTGACGTCCCAAAATATGATTATGAGAGCCCAAAAATTTCAATTACGTAGGGTTCTTTAAAGTGCCCCTAAATCTGAGCACACGGGCCTAAAGCATTTCCGCCTTTATCAAAAATGCAGCCGCCGCAGCCGGGAATAAATCCCACGACCCGCGGGTTACCATCTCATTACCTTAGTTGCTACGCCACAATGATTATAATGTTACAATGTACAATATTGCAATCAACTAATTGAAATACAGAGTTCAGATACGAGTTAGAAAACGACAGTAGGAAAAGCAGAATTAACTACAATAAAATTCACGAATAATGTACAGTTCACGAATCATGTACAGTCACCAGCAACCTTAACACGAACGCTACGCACCGTGTCCCGAAAGAGTTTGATTGACGCTAGTGCCGCATTGCTTTGGGTTCTGTGGCCGAAATCATTCCAAGCGCACGGGATTATCATCTCAGCAACACCATCCAGCGCTTCGCGGCTGGCACATTGTCACGTGTAGGAGCAATCATGTGAAACTTGCTGACGACTGTTCTGTTACGTCTACCATATCTAAGACTCGATGAAGCGTTGAAAACGGGGCTGATGTTTCAGGGTGAGTTTCTATCCCTGCAGTGTGGACGTCCGTGTCGTGTTTCTGACTCTCTGTAATTAACCTCGAACCTCAATGCGCTCAAAAGCATCCCAGAAACAATCCAGCATCGCCTATAGCTAAAGCCTATCAGCGACCTAGAAGAAACCGCATTAGACTGCGGAATCGTCCCGCATCGCATTTTAAGGGCTTCCGCGACTTGTTGCAACGTTCTCAATTTGCTTTTTGTTCAATTGAAACATACCAGGCCACTTCACGCGCCCAATGCTTTCATGTGATTTCTGCAGAATATCTAATACCAGTTGCAACCAGCCTTGACTATTATCATAGCTCCATTAGAAGAAACAGTCAAGGCTCGCAGTTTGTCAATCAGCTGTAGCAGATTGTGAAACGCCGATTCGTTGGACAACTGATCTGTTTTTCATTCAAGCTATCTTGCTTGTTTGTTTGTCGCCTTGTTTCAGGCTAGACCAGACGCTTGGGAAACCTGGTTCTTACCTGAACGAGAAGGGAATGAAACCGATGACTGTGGGAGCCCGGCTACATCGTATGGAAATGCAGGTATTAGGCACATCGCACGCTTTTAACGGAATGCTCGTATCACGCTATGAGCATGCCTTTTACGTTATGCACTACTTCCTTGATCGTATATCGATTAACTGTAAAGGAGAATTAGTTTCGGTCGGAACCACTCACAGGGTTTGGACCAGATCTGTTTAAACTGTAGATAATTTTTTGCGTCTTGGCTGTAAGCTTGGTGTCATTGCCATCGCTTCACTTCGATTAGAAAACTATTATCTATTGCCAGTACAGTTTTCGCCACTATCTTGTGAAACCTATGTTACGCTTGGAAGCTGTGTGAAAACCTGTCTTAGTATCGTACAAGTTCAGCCACAGTGAATTCAAGTACAAGGGAAATTGAGTATATCAGCTATGTGTGTAAAGTAAAATACTGCTCTGCGATACTTGCCGAGAAGTGAGAGTGTTTCCTCTCAAAGTGGGGCTGCTGTCTAATTTTTGACAATATTTGTATGTTTGTGGCCTAGAAATTGATCTTTATATTGGCTTGTGGAGACACAGCACCCAACTTTAACTCACAGATTTGTTGATACGACAAATAAATATTTAATGTTATAACGCTTCTACGAAGAAGAATATCCTGAATGAACCTTTTTCCGTAGTTATCACAACTAGCCTCGTGCAACTGAGCCATCACATTCACATGTGAAAAATGCGTCCGCAATGTTTGCCAAGTGTCTGTCGGGGAAAATTCAAGTTTTGCAGACGATATGCCTGGTGAAGTTAGTCACAACTGTCTAGTGACGCTTTTCATGCTCCACGGTTATGTGTATTAAATAATGGGCACCTAGCCGTGGAAAGCGACGTTTGGGTAGTAATAATCAGGGCTCAAAGAAACATTAAGAGGAAGGTGAGAGGTTAACCACACATTAGAGCTGGTGTCAAAGTCAGGAAGGCACGGGGGCAGTCTATGCGACAAGGCCTTGTGACGAACACTTTAGGGGGCACAAAGCCCCCTCTGCCTGATGATCTGTAATATTTTTCACTCCCCTCTTTCTAAAACTCACACACATACCACACATACCTCGTGTGTGGTGGTGCCCCGTAGGAGATAATAAGACACCACCTCTCCCATCGATCAACACAAGCGAGTATTTAAGCACCAATAATCACCCCACTGACATATGGTCTACTTTGGAAAGCTCAAGTCCTAACTTGATGGCACACCACTTTTCACTCTCGCAGCTCATGTCCTTGGAGAGAAAAGTGGACAGGGTCCTGTCAATGCTGGAGCTGATCACCAGTGGACACAAGGGAGACCACGGACAGGAGTACGATATTTAAAAGCAAGATGGTGTGGAGAGATCCAAGCATTTTCGCCTAGCCTCGAACACAGAGACACTGAAGATGTGTCTAGCTGCCTGTCGACATCGGCAAATCTGAAGCTCAACGAGTCAAACCGAATTGACGTGCAATGGCTGATGAGGAAGATTACGCTGCATACCGTCAATGGGGAAAAAATGGCGTCATTGATATTCTAACACCCGAAGTCGTTTTACCTATGCTACTTGCTCCACCTCGATATTAGTTAGAAGTACGCCAGACCTTCTATGCGTTTTCGTCTACTTCGGGCATTAATTTTTCTTTTTTATGGTGGTTCGATTTTCTTTGCAATTTTCATTTTGCAACAAAATACGTGTCAGGCAGTGAGCCACAGAAAAGAAAAGACGTCCCACTTTTTAGACGCTAGTCTCTGAGCACAGCTCCGAGACCTTTTTTTACATTCGTCGCAGTGCAGTTCCAATGAACTGCAGGGACCCATTGTATTGCGTGGCTAACAATTCAAGCAAAATATGAAGGACCAAATTCGAGTCATATTAAGACTGCATGAGAGCGAATAAATATTTACTTGAACTACACGCTTGAGCATCAGGTAGTTACAATTGTGGATAGATCTAGCCCTGCGAGACGCGAGATCATTGGCGTGTGAGTGGCGTTTGTGGCTTAGCCATTAAACACCAATGACTTGAAAGGTGTACATTACGCGTGCTTATTGAGTTTCCACGTAACCGACCCGCTCAATCATGCTGGTTTTAAGACGTTACCGTGGTGAGTAACTCGTCTGCCATCAAATTTTGACGCTGAATGATAACATATTTATCAGGAATTAGGTTCAAAATGCATCTACCGATATCATATTGAAAAGACAGCAGTGAAAAGTGGCGAGATAGTTAAGCTTGGGGTAGGAAATTATCATACTATACTGTTTTCTATCTGTTTCTGTGAACGTAAAGCAGTTTACAACACAGCACGTTGTTTTAATAGCACACCCGCCGTCCTCGTTGCTTCTTCTGCATAGGTAAGACTATTCATGCACACTCAAAGAAAATACTTAACGCTATTAGCGTCACATGACAAGGACTCAAGTGATACGTGACGTTGTAAGGCATTTGTAAGAATGCGAATGCACGAATACAGTTGAACACTTCTGACAGTTCCTCGGAGAAACATCGAAAGGAGAGGAAAAGGCAGGTGATCTGCTCAAGCAGCATTTTACAATAGTCACAGAAGCAAATGCAAACATTGGCCGTGTGTCAAATACATCAAGCTTTACACATTTTATTGTAATAACTCGATATGCTTTCCATACATTTCATAGTGAAATGATACGGTTTTGCCATGTACCTTCAAATAGTTCTAGACAAGTTTCCTAAGACTGGTTAGCGAACAACATAATTATTGAAACGCATGTTGAAGGGCACACTAGGTATGATGACCCTGCCGTGGAAATCAAAATTGTCTTCAGTACCTCGAAACATCACGTAAAAATTTATATCAGGCACTTTCTACACCCTCCGTTCTCTTTCACAAGTCACAGTCCGAAATAAGGTACACAGTTTTAGCGTTCTGAAATACGTATCCTACGTAGTTAGCATACAGCTTCGTACTACAACTTGCCTCTTCAGGACCAAGAAGCACCGTACGTTGTGAGACACGAAAACTGGTGTCGATGTGCGCAGGTTCATTATGAACACCCTCATTTTCTGAGCTAGGGTGTCACTCCCTTCTAGTTAGTACATTGATGGAGTAATGAAAGGAGCATTCCCTACTACTTTTTCAATGGCTTTTTCTAAGAGATTCTCTCAAAAGCTTTTCGGATAGCCTTGTCCAGGGTATTACCAAAGGCTTTCGAACCAAACCACGTCTACATATCAAAACTTTGCCCTTCAAAGTCTTGAAGCACCTTTATTAACCGTCAGACTTTTGCACGACCTTCCGAGGTCTTATATAAAATGTTTTGAATGTCGCTGCCAATTGCTCCACGCAGAAAATGCCCCATGCCTTTCATTTATAGTGTTTGTATGTACTCTACAGTGACGTGTTTAGGGGACAGTGTGCAGATGCCTACCTACCTGTAAATGAAAGCGCATTCTTGGTACGTCTAGACGCTTTTCTCTTTGTTTATTCTATACTATGCTTTCCTGAGATCTTACATAACGTAGCGGAGCAAGATTGATCGAGCACGTAAAAAAGTACACATTCAGGCAGCATTGATAACTTATTTACACCTTTTTTTTTTGCCAGATGCCTGTTAACGCCAATATGTCCTAATTTCTTATCTGCTCAAACGACTTTACGTTGTTTGTGGGTGAGAGAGAATTAACGCTCGGTTTGTCACAAGTAGTCTGAACGAAAAAAAAACGCAAAGAAAACAAGCGCGAATAGTGCTATTCAATGCTCTCTAGAAGAGTGGTTTGGCGCCTATAGAGCATTCTGACTTTACATGTGCAAAAAGTGATTATTGGCTTCTGTAACATGCAAACATTTTATTTTCCGCGTCACCCACTTTCGAAATGGCTTCATAATGTGTACTTAGAAAGAAACAATGCAGAAAAGTTAATATTTTCTGTTTCTTATTTCTCAGTTATGACAAAACAATTGTAGCTATATAAAGGGCATCTGTTTTTACATATAAAGCTGCAAGTTATAAGTTTGCTCCAGGTTTCATGAACAAAAGTCCATGCATTTGAAAGGCCTAGCTATAATGCCTTTTGCTAATTTCTATTACATAATTCTATCACATAAGGCAGAATGCGGAGAATTAAGCTATTTGATAGTTTTTGCAGTTTTATTGTCACAGGGTTGATATCTAAAACAGTTTACTAATTAGGCTACACCTATTCCTGCTATGTATTTTCCCCCCGCGACTACTAGGTATGATGCCAACGCAGTCAATGATGTCCGTTTGGCGTACATGTTGTAATTTATTTTTCATATATCATATATAGTCACTTTTGAGAACGAAGACGAAAGCTTAAATTAGGTCATATTATTATTGTGCCATACACAGTTGCGAGAGGGACTTTGATTACGCTATTGGAGTCCACCTCCAATATCGCAAGACATGTGTCAATGTCCTGCTGTAGATTACAGCAGACTCTAGAAACAGTGGTTCACAACCCCACTGGGGGATTGACAAAGAAGTTGCAGTGTGGAATCATTCTTTTCTTTCTATTTCATGCACATTTTTAATACTTTAATGGTTGAAAGGGTAAGACGAGTGACAGATGAGACAGAGTGTTCGCAGATAAACTGAAATCATCCGAGACCAAACACGTCCCGCATAGCGACAAGCCTAATCCAACCTGAAAGACTACGGTTATTTTATACGACGCACTTTTTAATACCCAGAGTGATGTACAAATAGCGCTAGCAACCACGTTACACCCCGTTGTTTAACCTTGCACGAAGAAGTGAGATTTTCTAGCCTACGGCGATGACAGGGACGAGGTATCCTCGCTTTCCCCTTTGAAGCTGGCGCAGTGCGCACACGCATGCCTACACATCCACACGTTGCAGAGTGTGGATCACACTTGTCCAGAGCTGTCGGACAGTCGACATTTCGCACGAGAAAAAAAAGTAGATGTCTTTACAGTAATCGGAACAGTTACAGTTAGCCATAAACCTTGGTTCATGTCTTTTAGATCGCCCGCACGCGTTATTTTACACACCCACTCACGTTTAGTGCAAAGCTTAAGAACGGTCTGTAAAAAGGGTAGGAGGGTGGATGGGGGGATGTCACAATGTTTGGCCATGATGGACCAACGGGGCAGTAGAAAATAGACCTGAGGGGGTACCCCCCATGAGAATGACGATGTTGAGTGTTTGCTGGCACAAATGGTCATGTGATGGCCAAAGAAGGTCAGTACATGAGGCGCAAGTTGTGGGTAATGGGTATGGTGACTGGCTGTACAGGGACCTGAAATTGCTCGCACTAATGGCGGGTGAAACATAGGTCTTAAGATAATGAGAGTAACACGAAATGCGTGCGATGAAATTGAGTGGCACATGGTTGTGATAATAAAACTATGATGCGAAGGTATGAGCGCAAATGTCTTTTCGGCGCCCTTGTTCCGCCCGTGCGTCGTTGATCCCGACTGACGTCACCGCCTGATTGCGTGACGTCATTGCCCGACGTCACTGCAATGTAAAGCTTGCCGCTGGACAACTTTGGACAAATGTGGCTCGCACAGCGCCGACCTGTAGCATAGATCACTTTCTACGCACGCTTGATTCGTGCACGTACACAAACGTGTTTCCTCGAACATGACACGAATCCCTCCCAACCTCGTACTTGCCGTGTTGGGAGCAATGAAACTGGACTATCGGTGTAAATAAACTAACTTAGTCGTATTGGTTGAAGAGGTGCGTGAGTGGAACAAACCGCGTGAGGCCATAGCCGCGGTGAAAGTGTAAGCAGTGTTGCTTGACCAATAAAAGATGCTATGAGCAATGAAGTTTTTGACTAGTTATTTTGAAAAAGATACACAACTAAACAGCACGGTTGCAGCAACATATGGTCCTCATGCTTCGGTTGATGTAAAAGCTGTTGTTTATCAGGTGCCAACATTCTTGAAGAGCAGGCTATAGAATAGCAAGCTATCTTCGCAAACATCGAATCGTACGCAAGAGCCTCTATTTGGAAACATAATGAATTCATAGGACCAAAATCAGTTACCCTGACGTACGTAGAGTGTTTGAAAGTAACGCAACGTAAGTTAACCGTGACCCACCATCCCTCTGGCTAGCGATGCTAGGCCGGTTGCGCTGAGACATTTTCCATGATAGAAACGCCAGGCTACCTGTGTCAGCAAAATCTAGAGACGTTTCTAAAGAAAACGCGATTTAGAGCAAGATGTATTGAACGTCGTTCGCTAGTGTGCGACCTTTAGCAGTTCGCCTAACTTTGGACGGCTCACAAAATCGAACTCGACCGTTCAATACGAACAAAATTTTCCTCCGTGGCTTCCATGCTGACGGAAGCGATTAAAACACTTTTGTAGACGAAATTATTGATGCCTAGAGGAGGGCGGCAGTCTGATTCCAGGTAGCCGTAGACTTGTGCTGATAACTTATCCCTGTTCAAGAGCTGTAGCTCGCCACCGAAACTCAGGCTTCTCAGCTGGACTTCCCTCTGGTGTTCCGCTGGAGAACGGATTGACGTTCTGCGTGAACCGAATTACATTCCATAACAATGTGATACTGACGAATTTTCTGCCTCTGGTAAACGCTCCAAGAGTACCGTGACGGCCACAGGAGTGCAAGAGAGTACGTGATGGTCACTGCCTACTTAAACTTCAGGTAAGCTTGTAAGTTTGTGACGAGGTGCTGCGAACGCCTCGTGTCCTGCTTATAATGTTCTCTTATTCTATAACAGCTGTTTTGTACCTTTTCGTTTAAGTCTAAAGGAAAAATCACGTTTCACCTAGAAGTGAAGAGTGGTTTGAAGGACGGTGCAATAAATTCCGGCACCGTGGCGTACATTCGTTATTACGAGGAGGGAGAAAGAAAGGGACTCTTCATTAAAAAAACAAATTTTTCCTGGTGTGTGTATGCCATTGGCTTGATGGGATTTCAAAATTTTAGAAGAGAGGAAACAAACGAACAAAAAAAGAAGACAAACAAATATGACGCGCGCTAGTGAACCTGATAAAATAGTTACAATTAGGGTATCTGGTTAGTTAAGTCTTTCCTAACTATGGTACATTACTGTTGGTGTGATTCGACAAGGTCAATTTCGCAGAGGCAATTTACTAATGCCCATACAACCAGACGCTATTTCGAAGGCCTGGGCATGAAGCATAATATTGTCAACCTTAACTGGTCGTGACGAATCGGGCCCATTTGAAGATGTTTTCTATGGCCTTGTTCATCAGCATCTTGTGTAACAAAAGATGGCCAGGCCATAGATTGTTGGCCATTACGAATTGAGGCGCTGCATAACAAAGCATCTCACAAACTGACGTGACCTTAATCAACGCATTTCCCCCCGGCGCAACTGCCTCACTATGTACGAGCGCTCACATAAGGAATGGCCTGTTTCAAGCAAAGAAGGAAAAATGGACATGGGATGAGCAAGAGCCATGGCCGCTGGCTCGCGAAGTTGTTGGGTCCGCGTTTTTTCTTCATTTTGTGCACTTCGTTTTGTTGTCGAGACCCTGAAATGAACCAGGGACCAACTACGAAACGAGATAGGGCTAACGCTGGAAACTGTTAGTTAACGTGCGGCTAATGTTTAACAGTGTTCGCGAGTGTCAGCCCCATGATGGCTAATGTTTTCTAAAGCTGGTTAAAATACTTCTGCTGTTCGTTATTCTCTGTTCCAAAATTGACATTTCAGAGTAATTGTGCAGCGTGAACAAGGCAAGAACGGAAAGAGACGCACGAAAACAGGACAAGTGTCTCTTCTGACGTGTTGAGTGTAGCCAATGACAAAAAAAGTTGAACTGCCTCCTCCCGTTTTTGTCCCGCTCGCGCTTACTAATTTATTTCCCGTGAAGGAACTGGTCAAATACAAGGTTCTACTAACACCGTCCTCGTTCAACTTCAGCGCACTGACTG
Organism: Rhipicephalus annulatus; assembly: GCA_013436015.1. Lineage (NCBI taxonomy): Eukaryota > Metazoa > Arthropoda > Arachnida > Ixodida > Ixodidae > Rhipicephalus > Rhipicephalus annulatus. Next base: position 20,895 of record WOVY01003128.1, read on the forward strand.
ACCTGTCTCTAATGTTTGTCTTTTTCTAATTTTTCAGGTATAAGTTGCTCAATATCCTAATGAGCAAGAAGAAAAGATAAAAGCGAGCTGTCTTGACTATGTGCACAAATTCATGCATGTGCATATACACACACATTCATAGTACCTTCACTGGCGTAGTCCACAAGCCTTTTCATCTTGTTTATTTTTTATTGATTTCTCATTGATTTCTTCTAGTTCTTTCCGATTATACGACAGGCTAACGAGTGCTGCGGCAAGCCCGCACTTTTGCCACGCCCGGAGGCGCTTGCAGAGAGTTATCGATTAGTTTACCGAGCTCTACCAGCCGTCGTCGGCGACACGCCTGCTTTACCCGGCAGCGTTTCCACCCTGTCTCGTCAAAAGGTCCACCGACGCAACGCCACTGATTTTGTCACGCTCGGGATGGTTTCCGCTCTGGACTGCGCGCCTATTTCAGGGATGATCGGATTTCCGGCAGTATTCGCGCAGTCACGGCTGTCGACACGATCGCGCGCTTCGGCGGTTCTCCGTGGAAATCGAAGTTTTGCGACTCCAAACGGCCGACTTTCTGGGCGGAAACTGACGTCTGCGATCTGCAGGGGCTCTGCATATCCACCACAAGCCGCACGTTCCGACTCGCACCACGGCTTTCACACATGAAAATTCAGTTTTTTTTTTAATTTATAAACACCTAGCTAATAACGTATCTTAGAAGAACCGAAGTTTTCAGTTAACTATCCTACCCAGTGATTTCTTAGTGGAGTTCCAGTTCTTGGGGCTCTTGTTATTGTGTACGCTTTCACCCTCTACTGCTTGGCACCTTGATTTCGCAATGCATATGTCGCGCAAGCACATCGGCCTTCTGCATTCGAGTCGGCCAGCTGCCAACAGGCGTCCACGCCACTTTCGCTGGTTTCGCTTCGTCAGTGGAACATGGGAAACAGGTGTTCAGGATACTTGACTCAGATGCGCCCCGGTAAGCAATACTTCAACGAGAAACCCTTGAAGTTCGAGTTATCTCTTGTCCTGGTCGTTCATTTTTGTCCGATGTGTACTTTTCACGCTGTAGTTGAACCAGCTAAAAAGGGAACTACTGAACGAGAATAGACATATATGATAGCGCGTACTCAAAGAGGCGCGCACGTAGTGTTAACTATATTTATAAAAAAGCAATTATTCATCTATAACTCGAAGCGGTGAAAGTCTACCACATTTTCATCACTTATACTTCTCGTTTTCTGCATTTTGCTCCTTTAACCTTTTGCTAAACCGTGCTACACGTTTTCCTGTTTATTTTCGTAAAAATTAAGTCCGTAAAAATAAAGATTACAAACAGAAAAAATCAACAATTTCAGTACACATTTTTATGTAAATCTTTCGGGAAATTTTATACACGTGTAACTTCGATAATATAACCTAATCTTAACTATATTCTTTTTTTTATAATGCTTCAGTGTTTTACAGCTGAGTTTCTCAGTTGTGTATTGATATTTTGTATATGCAACTATTTCATGTTGACTGTTACACTGACATATGCAAAAAATAAATTGTTCTCTTTCTGCATGAATTTTCAATTCATTTTTCTCAAACTCTAATATACTTGAGTTTTCAAACTTTAATACAGAGCAATAGCAACAACAAGTTCAGGCGGGAGTTGTGCTCTTCCTGGATTAATACCTAATGGGATTGGCAGTATGTACTAATACATCAATAAATAACTAAATAAATAAATAACGAGAGCCTTCCACTGGCAGTCAAAACTTTTCTCGACAGTTCGGTGGTGAACCATGGATTGAATATCAAATCGCGCGGAAGGTATGCATTTAGACAGGCTAAGACATTTTCGCAGCGTTTCTCAACTTTCTAACGCATCGCGGCAGTTACATTTTTTAGCGCTCGTCACTTACCGCTGACACTTGAGAGACCTCGCCGCGCTGTGACGCAGAATACGCAAACAGGCTGAACTTTTAAGGGACCTGTGACACTTAGGTGAACGTTCCATCGATCTTAGGGTTGTCGAAAAGTTAGAAAAAAAATGGGCTTCTCAGCAGATTTTCTGCCTTTTACTTTAAAATGCCCCTAATCCACTCAATGTTCAAACACGAAAGAGAGGGACTTCTTCCTCACCTTCACGAAGCTTCACAGGTGCTCTCTTCTTCTCGCCTATTATTTGTTTACATTTAATTATCATCATCATCATCATCACTGTATATTTCACGTTCTTAGTAGTACATGAAAATACACAACACTGCTTAGACCATTACGATAGCCAGTGGCTAGCATGGGGTAAAATAGAATATGCATTTAAAGAACAGGTTGTGCAAGCAAAGCAGATGTAAAAAGTAAAGCACAGTTCAATCGTAACAAGAAAAAATGAGGCAAAACATAAAAACGAAATATATTTAGGATAGGGCGACAGCAATACCACGCGATATAGTAAGTAAACGCAGGAAAAATAGTGTTTGTATACTGTACATCAAAGATAAATTCATAAAGGTACGTAACGTATGTCAAGTGCAATATACAATCGACAAGTCATGAAGAAAATATTGCTGAAAATTATGTGCTAGTAAAACTGCTCTTTTTTTTTGAAGAAGCTAAACTTTTAGCGCACAGGAAAAACGTTTAGTTTCCTTTATTTCACATGTTTGGAACAAGTCGTGACCGACACCATTAAGCATTGTGCAGCCATCCAAATTTCTAACTGTGCTGCGCGATAAGTGACTTTTACGTGCGTCAGCGTCGTACGACGAAGGGAGCCGAGTTCCAAACAGGGCGAGTGTAAGTCCAGAAAGCGCATTCAGCTCGGCCCGTCTGCTGACAGGTGATTCCTTCTTATCAGCGCACTACTAATGAACGACACTGTATTTCATATTTCATCACCGCGGGCTTAGGCGTATCTCGTATTTTATTTCCTGGATTTGTGGCTACGACGTGCATCTTCGAGAAAAAAAATTGACCCCGTATGCGCATACTTCACTGCAAAGGACGTTGAGAAATGGTAGTGTTCTCTCTGGAGGCGCTTCGTGATATATGGTCGTCATGCGGCAGTAATGTAGAGAAATGAAAGTTATTTAGAACGCAGAGCATTTGGAAGGTGACAGAACCATGTCACTTTAGCGGAGCGTAGGAGACACCTTTTACACGATTTTTTCGTTCGTAGTGTCGCATTGTCAGCAGTCGGTAATAATCACTGTGGTATTGACACTGCGGTATTGACAGACAGACAAACAGAAAGATAGACAGACCAAGATTTCTGCGTTAGATATCCCAAGTAAGACTATCGTCTTTTAAAAATACGACTGAAACTTTGGTTGCTCACCTCACGGGCCCCGCTGAGCACGCCCTCGATGCACTCCCCCTCGCCCTCGCCGTTTTCGCAACTCCACTCCGTCGTATGCCGCTGACGCTGATTAACTAACCACTCGCATACGACAGTTAAAAATGTAGCCGAGTGCACCATGATCACGATTTCGCACTTTGCAGCGTCATTGTTGTACCCGCTTGCGCAGTTCAAAACGTGCCGAGCGAAGTGAAGTTAGTTTATCAAGTCCAATAGTCGTGTAACACGAAGCAGAAAAAGCGCAAGACTGCATGGCCCATAAGTTTGGGATCCAACTCACTACTGATATACCTCGCAGACGGACCATTCGAAAGTTTATCTCGTCGCGGGAACACGTTAACCGAACGCTGGGTCACCAGCTGCGCACACAACACAGAAAACGCGAGGAGAGAATAGCAAGCTAGTTCGTTTTATTTGCGCAGTTTATTTAATTTGCCTCTAAACAGCCTCTAAATACACAAAAACGAGCGACACAAGGTAGATAGATAGATAGATAGATAGATAGATAGATAGATAGATAGATAGATAGATAGATAGATAGATAGATAGATAGATAGATAGATAGATAGATAGATAGATAGATAGATAGATAGATAGATAGATAGATAGATAGATAGATAGATAGATAGATAGATAGATAGATAGATAGATAGATAGATAGATAGATAGATAGATAGATAGATAGATAGATAGATAGATAGATAGATAGAAGCACTTCGCGCTTAGATCTTCACCTCCCAGACGCCTCGGGCGAATACATAAAGCGATAAAGCGAGTTGTCAACCAAGACCACAAAAACTGTCATTTCAGGCTCTTGCCATCACTTAACTCAGTGGTCCCTTTTAGTTTTAGCACGCTTTTTCTTTCTGGTCCTAAACAATTCCTCTAGCCCGTATCTCATGACAGAGGTTTGGTAAGGGATAAATATTCTTCTTTGAAGCTGGACAAGAAGCCGCAGCCAACGAAGTTTCTCAAACCGCACCACACTTTTCGAGATGCTTTTTGTCCCTTGATATATATATATATATATATATATATATATACATATATATATATATATATTGTCACGGCTAAATGCCGGGAAAGAAGACAGAGGATGATGAAGTGATGAGCGTGGACAGCACCCACGGTTCCTCCGAGGAAGAAGAAGTCGAAGCGGCTGCTCCTTTGTTCTGTTAATACAGACCTCGTTTTTTCTGGTCGCACCGTCGTCCTGTATTCTGTTATTTTCACCTAGCGACATTGGTGGAGGTGCTGGACTTCTCCAACTGATGCTTGCGACAACTCCGCGCCCTAGCACATCGAGTCCACCACCGCAATCCGTTCCTGCAGTGGATACTCCTGTCCACCGCTACAGTCGCCGACAGCGAGGCCTTAGTCCCGAGGCGCTCCCGCTCGAACTTTTCCAGCAACACACCGTACCAGGAGAATTGGCTACCGGAGGGCCATCACAGCTTACTGTTGATCAGCCTCTAATTCCTGAGACCTTCCACGGTGAGGTTTATGAAGACGTCGAGGACTGGTTAGCCCAGTATGAGCGAGTCGCCAAAGCCAACCGCTGGCCCACTGAACAAAAGCTATCGCGCGTCTACTTTGCTTTGGCAGACAGCGCTCGTACGTGGTACGAGAACCACGAGTCAACGCTGTCTTCGTGGGAGGAATTTCAGCAGCAGATTCTCGGGACATTCGCAAACATCGACCGCCGTGATTCTGCTCTGCAGCTCATCGAGGCACGCTTACAGAAACCAAACGAGAGCGTCGCCATGTTTGCGCAAGACATGGCCCGCCTATTTCAGCGGGCCGACCCCGAGATGCCTGAAGGTAAAAAACTCCGACATCTGATGAGGGGCGTCAAGGAAGAGCTGTTTGCCGGTCTCCTACGCAACCCACCAACAAGCGTAGTGGAATTCGTCAAAGAGGCTACAACAATCGAGCGAGCACTACAGCAACGGCGCCGATACCATGACCAACCAAAATAAACATCTCCCAGCTTCTCTGCTTTGAGTGCCGGTAGTGACTGTTCTCTGCGCGAACTCATTCGTGAGGTCGTTCGGGGGGAGATCTGAAACCTTCTTGTGACTCCGCAAGAAATTACCACGGCTTGAGTTGCAGAAGTTGTGCGGAAAGAACTCCGCCAGGCATTTTCGTTGCCCGAATCGCTCTCAGACCAGCGGTCTGTAAGCTACGCATCAGCTGTCCGTCGACCCACTCCAGTGTCGTACAACTCGTCACCACTGGCTTATTGTGACGTGAGCCAAGGGCCTTACAACGAGCCGTGGGCCCCAGCTTCCAGTCCGCCGCAGCCGTATCCACAGTCCAACGTGCCTATGCAAACGGCGCCGATGTACACTCCGCCGACATCTGCATCTTGGTCGCAAGGTATGCCCACCAGTCGACCATTCATCCGTAAGACGGACTTGTGGCGCACCGTCGACCGTCGACCACTTTGCTTTCATTGCGGAGAAGCCGGCCATATTTTCCGCAATTGCCCGTACCGTGACCGTAGACATCATAACTTTCTACAAACCTCCCCTCGTAACTATTTCGATAACCGCCGTGACAGCAGTGCAGGCCCACAAGCACAGCAACCCGAAGTGCCGTATCGTCGACCCCGCTCTCCTTCACCTGCACCAAACTCACTGCCGCAGCGTAGTTACTCCGAGGTGGTCCGGGGCAGATCTCCTAGCCCTCGTCGGGGAAACTAACAGCTGCGACCTTTGGGGGTAAGGTTGCCGCCCGTCGAGATGCTATCACACCCCCAACATCTTCTCTACGACGCGATACGACGAATGATACCGCGGATCGTACGACGCACGATACCAAGGACGATACGACGTCACCGACATCAACGGAAATCGTAAGCGCTAATCTAGACATTTGTATAGACGGACGCCCAATAACAGCACTGGTAGATACTGGTGCGGACTTCTCGATTTTCAGCCGTAAACTCGCCGACTGCCTAAAGAAAGTAAGAACAATATGGACGGGCCCAAACATAAGAACCGCAGGAGGTCAATTGGTGACGCCGACGGGCAAATGTACAGCTAGAATTAATATCGGCAGTTCAGATTTCGTTGCTACTTTCGTAGTTTTACCGGAGTGCTGCAAAGACCTGATCTTCGGCATGGACTTCTTGCGTGAATACGGTGCCATTATCAACATTCCTGAGAGATCGGTTACGTTTTGGACGGCCCCAGATCAAGTTTCGGATGTGCCCTGTACAGACCAGCGACGTCAGCCTTTGCGCGTCTTCGAAGACGACGTGACCATCCCACCGCGGTCGAGTGCACTCGTGGCTGTGACATTGGACACGTCGAGCGATTCTGAAAGCATCGCCGAGCAAATTCCAACACTGCTATTCAGTCATGGTTTATCTATTGCAAGAGGCGTCGTAAGCATAAAATGCGGACACACGCACGTCCTTGTTACGAACTTCAGCTCTGAACGCCGACATCTAACGAGGGGCATGGCAGTCGCGTACGTGGAAGAGCTCGCCGAGATGACAGACTGCCTAACTCTTGAAAAAGATAATTCAACTGATCTGACCCCCGCACCTCTATCTGTTGATATTGGCCCAAGTTTGCTGCCGGCGCAGAAGCAAAGTATCATGCAGCTTATTAACAAGTTTGAAGATTGTTTCTCTTCGATTTCCAGGGTCCGTCAAACGCCGCTGACGAAACATCGAATTACAACGGACGACATGACCAGACCCATCAGGCAAAACCCGTACCGGGTAGCTCCGCGATAACGTGAAGTCATCGAAAAGCAGGTGCGACCGATGCTTGAAGACGACGTTATTCAGCCGTCGAAAAGCCCTTGGGCTTCGCCGGTTGTATTAGTGAAGAAAAAAGACGGCACCTTACGTTTTTGCGTGGATTACCGCAAGCTGAATCAGGTGACAAAAAAAGACGTCTACCCACTTCCACGTATCGACGATTCACTCGATCGACTACGCCACGTGCGTTATTTCTCGTCGATGGATCTAAGGAGTGGGTATTGGCAGATAGAAGTCGATGAAAGAGACCGCTTTCGTGACACCTGATGGCCTTTTTGAGTTTAAGGTACTTCCATTTGGCTTGTGCTCAGCACCGGCAATGTTTCAGCGGCTAATGAACACCGTACTATCAGGCCTCAAGTGGAAGACGAGCTTAGTGTATTTAGATGACGTCATCGTATTTTCTGCCACATTCGACGAACACGTCAGGCGACTGCACTCAGTATTTCAAGCTATTCGTTCCGCCGGACTACCACTTAAGCCGGAAAAATGCCATTTCGGCTTCGAAGAGCTTCTGTTCCTGGGGCATCTTGTCAGTAGTGAAGGTGTGCGGCCTGACCCTGAAAAAAATAGCTGCCGTTACGAATTTTCCAGCGCCAACTGACAAAAAGGCGGTCAGACGGTTTTTAGGACTGTGTGCTTACTACCCACGCTTCATTGAGAACTTCTCGCGCATTGCCTCGCAGTTGACCCGCCTTACCAGAGAAGACGTCGCATTCGTATGGAATGAAGAGCAGCAAAAATCATTCGACGAGCTGGGGCAACGCCTTCAGAAGCCACCAGTCCTCGCACACTTTGATGATGACGCACCGACAACAGTGCTCACCGACGTTTAGCAATGTCGGCTTAGGAGCTGTGCTCGTGCAGTGGTAGGATGGCGCCGAACGAGTAATTCTTACGCGAGCAGAACTCTTTCACGTGCGGAAGAAAATTATTCCACTACGAAAAAGAGTGCCTTGCGGTGGTGTGGGCGGTTATAAAATTCCGCCCATACCTGTATGGTCGTCCTTCTAATGTTATCAGCGACCATCACTCCCTCTGCTGGCTGACGAATTTAAGAGACCCTACAGGACGGTTGGCGCGCTGGAGCCTGAAGCTTCAAGAATTTGACATGACGGTGGTCTACAGATCGGAGAAGCGACATTCAGACGCCGATTGCCTTTCTCGTGCGCCGTACGAACCTGCGACGGCAGAAGATGACGATATAGCCTTTGTCGGAGTTGTAAACACGGCAACTGTCGCACAGCTGCAACGAGACGACCCCGAACTAGAACTCATAATACGTTTTTTAGAGGGTCGCACTTCAGCTGTACCTAGACTGTTTGCGAGAGGGCTTTCGTCATTTTGCTTGCGCAACGACGTCCTGTATAAGATGAACTTCACGCCACACGGAAACGACTACTTACTCGTCGTCCCAACATCTCTAAGGAGCGAAGTATTACAGGCATGCCACGATGAACTAACATCCGGTCACCTGGGTTACACGCGTACGTTGTGCAGAGTGAGGCAGAAATACTACTGGCCAAGACTGACGGCGACCGTTCAACACTATGTTCGGACGTGCCTTGATTGCCATCGCACAAAAGTTCCACCCGTCGAACCAGCAGGCCTCCTCCATCCTATTGACGTGCCTGTTACTCCATTCGCTCAAGTCGGAATGGATCTTTTGGGCTCATTTCCAACCTCATCTGCAGGTCGCAGATGGATTATAGTAGCCACCGACTACCTGACTCGTTACCGTACGCCGAAACCAAGGCTTTGGAGAGGGGCACGGCAAGTGAAGCAGCCTGATTTTTCGTAGAGAATGTGGTGCTGAGGCATGGTGCTCCATCAGTGGTAATAACTGACAGGGGAACTGCATTCGCAGCCGAACTATTACAGACAGTTTTAAAACGTAGTGGCACATCCCAACGGCGAACAACGGCGTATCATCCGCAAGCGAATGGTCCTTACAGAGCGTCTCAACAAGACACTAGCGGATATGCTCTGCATGTACGGTCGATGTGGAGCATAAAAACTGGGACGAGATCTTGCCGTATGTCGCGTCCGCCTATAACACGGCTCATCAGAAACAACAAGAACAACGCCATTCCGCCTTCTTCATGGTCGTGAAGTCACCACTATGCTGGATGCTATGCTGCCGCACGAGTGCAAAGACGCTGAAACGGATGCAGATTATATCACTCAGCTGGCCGAAGAAGCCCGACAACTTGCACGCCTACGTATTATTCATCAGCAGAACTACGATTCAAGACGGTACAACCTTCGTCACCGACCAGTCTCCTACGAGCCAGGAGGAAAGTTTGGATATGGACACCTATTCGGCGCCGTGGCCTCTCAGAAAAAACTGTTAAGACGGTACTTCGGTCCCTATAGAGTTCTGCGACGTCTTAGTGACATTAATTATGAGGTTGTTCCTGATACTGCGCACTCTTCAAGGCGTCGAAGGTATGCTCCAGAAGTTGTGCACGTGGTACGCATGAAGCCTTATTTCTCCGAATGAACTCATGCGTTTCCGACGAGTACAAACCGCTTTGATTATAAAGCCTCGC
>WOVY01003129.1:0-132124 GCA_013436015.1 Rhipicephalus annulatus
AAAACCCCAATGTTTAATAAAGTTCTATTCCCCTCCACGCAATGCGGCAAGCTGTATTGATTTATTTAGAATACCATCAGCTGAAACAAAGAAAAGGTTATTCTTTATTTGAGTTTTTTTTTTCAGTTTTTCCTATTGCGTTTTCTAACGGTGGGCGATGTCCGATCCTTGACGGAATACACGGAAAAAAGGTAGCGAAGTCGAGCTGGCGCCGTGTTAGACGCTGGACGTGACGGCGAGTTTTCTTTGCGGGGGCTTCCTTGAATAGAACGGCGCGGAACAGGCAGCCACAGCGCATCGATGCGACAGGGCGCAACATCAGCTGCGGGTACTCGTACCTTCCATCTCGAGACGACGAAATTAATGCGCACGCATGAGTGTATACGCTAACAGCGAATTGCCGAAGCGTGAGCGCTATTTTACTGCTCGGTACACATGCAAGACCTTCCAACGCTAGAGGACAACCTTGGCGCGAGAAAAAAAGTGCGTGTGATGGCTGAGCACTATTACGCCCTCTAAGGGGAGGAATGTAGACGACCCATTAGAGCTAGACTGTCGAGACGTTCAATTATTTTTCTTCTTATAGTTTCCTGGAGGGAAGGTCTATCGACGAGATGTGGAGTTTTCGCGATCGTGAGCGGTCTGCGCCGCCAAACACCCATCCCTGAGAAGGAAAAAGAAAGCCGAGTCGTAAAAGAAACCCCAAGGCTGCAGGCAGTTTGTCCATCCCCCTTCTTTCTTTTTTTTTTACCAGCTGGCTCAGTTAGTATAATGCTTTCGAAAGAGAAATTCGCACGGCAGCGTCGACAACAAGCATCGCGTCAGTCGCGGCACACAAAAAAAAAAATATGTACGCAGACACCATGCCCGGAGCAGGTGAAGAGAGGGAGAGGGTGCCCTAGGGGCCCATCTGGTTCCCTCCCTTCACAAAATTTTGACGCTAGGGGGTGGTTAAAAATAAAAAAATAGGTGTTTTTCTGAAATATTCGAGGCCTTGAGCAAATAGTGCACTACTCCCCCCGAAAAAAAATCTTGCCCCCCCCCCACAGAGAGAGAGAGAGAGAGAGAGAGAGAGAGAGAGAGAGACTCGCGCTATATGTGAAACACGACGTGACACAGCCGACAGGCGCGACGCAACGCATGCCGCCACGGAGACGACAACGATGAGTACAGAAACAAAAATTCGTGCAACGTACTCAGCTATATAAAAGACCTCGTTATAACGAAACTTCGTTAATTCGAATTCACACTCTTCGATGACATTTCTCGAGATAGACAAGACGACATGCTTCTCCACAGCCGAGGATTTTTTGTGTGTGCGTGCGTGCATGTGCGTGTGTGTGTGTGTCAAGGCGCTTTTGTCTACGCCATTATAAACGGTTTAGACGCTGCAAACACAAGCCATTGACCCGATCGTATCAAGTACGAAAGAAGCAACCCGATACATGTTTTCTGTGATTGGTTCAATCAAAGTGGGTTTTTGTTTTTTGTTTAGTACGTCCACAGAGTTATTTTATTCCCTACCTCGGGACATTCTGTGCGAGGAGGTGAAAGAGTGCATCCGGCACTATGGTGAGAATGATTTTTGTAAACTCTGTGGAGCTGACGTAGATAGCTTTCTTGAACTTCTGAACTTTTATTTGCAGTCGACGTTGTCACGAGAAACGACAAATGGTACATTCAAAGAAAGGGCGCGTGTATTGGATCATGTTTAGCTTCAGTCCTCAGCGACATTTTATTAGCTCGTTATGACAAACGCATACAAGCGAGGCTTGCTGAAACACATACCGTTAAGGTATTTCGCTACGTTGATGATTTTTTTAGTCTTTTATATTGCAGAACAGCGTGACACAAGGCAGGAGGCCAACGAGATTTTTAGCATTTTTACTGAGAACATGACTGATCTGCAGCCAACGACGGAGTTTCCTGACAATAACAAACTTAAATTTTTAGACCTAGAGCTTATGTTTCTGCCGGAACACGTGTGCTGGCAATACGCTCCCCGCTCCTATAAAGCTCTGTTACCCTTCAGTTCAGCGAACTCCAAGCTTGTTAAGAGAGGAATTGCCAAAGCGTGCATGATGGCATCATCGTTAAGGCCTTGTCATCACCAGATTCAGAGCAGTTTTGGCAACCAGGTTAACAGCCTTTAAAAAGCAGGCTTTCCTGATCACTTGCTCTCACGCATAGCAGAATCACTTCCGAATGTATCAAAGCAGAGCAAGAATGCACGGCACGCATCTCAGGACGAGCCAAAACCGAAAGTGTCTGCCATTCCTTATGCGCACAAAGTTTCCCACTGCTTAAAAAGAATCGTTGAAGAAACTGCGGTAAAGGTTGTTTTCACGGCAAAAAAAAAAAAAAGCTGAGCTCTCAAAAAGAGTTAACAGGAAGAATCTTTAAGTGTCAGGTGCAATAAGAAGCACGCAAAAATGTTTGTATAATGCATTATAGGTGTCCTGTATCTGATTTACTTATCATGTGGTCGATACTACATCGGTCAGACGGGGCGCTGTCTGAACGATCGCCTTTGGGAGCACGCAAATCTGATGCGCGGATCAGAGGGCCGTCACTTGGCAAATCACTCTGCGAATTGAGGGTGCACCCCGAAGTTTGATTAATGCCAAGTAATGGCAAGATTTAAGGACCAGAGGGCACGTGAAATATATGAGGCTTTTCTGATTCGTAAAGCATGCAGGAACTGAGTGTGTCAGTGCCACGTCCGTAAATCTGTTAGATAATGAATACAAGTATCTTTTCAGTCAAGTTGTCAATTCAACATTAGAATAAGGTGGTCTCGCGCATGCTCTATCATTTGTCCTTTCTTCTGTGCGTGATCTCCTCGCCCTCTTGACTGTATATATATTCCCGCCATCTGTGCAATAAAATTGGTTGTAAGTGTACGCTCTGCATGTGCTATCTCACTGCTCTATCTTCTATATCAAACGTTCCCTGCGCACTAGAAAAGCAAACTTCTTTCACAATATCACCCAGCGCTTTTACAGCGCACGGCCGCCGCCTCAAGCACGCACTGACATTCACAATGCACAGTAAGTGTCAAATCAGTCATCAAACACATTGGGGCAGCTATTGCTGCTGCTGCAGCGAGTACAGTACAAAGGGTACATCGACATGGCATGTAGGTGTGCACGACCTGTCCATCACCGGCACTATTTATGAGCGAGCAGAGTGCACATTTACGATGGGCGACCGCCGAATAACGCGGAACAGCATGCGCGAAAGCGAGGAATAAAAAAAAGAAAGGCAGAAGTTTGATGCACGAGATGTGATGTACGAGGTGAACAGCACATGAAATGCAGGTGGTCCGTCAAGCATCGACACATCCGGGAACGTGCGAACACTATTCTCTCAAAAAGCGAAAGAGGACGTGTGCATATTTAAGTGGAGAAACGTGCCCGCCCACCACTTCCGCGTTAGGCCTGCGCGCTAAACGTTGGCATAACAACAATCACTTCATCATCAAGCCTATGCGTGTTTCTGTACTTACTCACCAACCTCCCAACCCTAAGACTCATGCCCGCCGCCATCGGGATCTTGATAGGTTTGCCTCGTTTACGACAAAACGGTTTGCGTAATCCTGCCAGAGCACACCGGGTTAAGACGCAAACAAGAAACACGCCTTCGTTACCGCCTCACCAAAGTACGCATGCAGACGGCATGTATACCACATTGTAAATGCTCTCCCAGAGTACAAAAGAAAGTGGGATTGACCGAGAGTTGGCTTCCTTAGAAAGACGGTAGCTAATCAAACTGTAGACAATAAAGCTGAGGAAAGCATAGGGGACCATACTTGTGTGTTGTAATTAAAAGGGGTCATGACACGGTCACTCTATACTATTCGTGATTTTCAGGAAAGAGTAGAAGCATAGAGGGCCTATTATGCCTATAAAGACATGAAAAGAGCAGCGTAAGAGAACATTTCAGTGCAAAAGAAGTCATATAGAAGTCGCCGGCCAAAAGCTCCGCGCACCGTCAACGACCGCCATTTTGCCATGGCGCATGAGCTGGAAGCAGCGAAGCCGTATAGTCTTTTGTAGCCGCTGCAAATCATTCATTTCGGTGCCAAGCTGCAGATAGGCAAGTTATATCGATTTCACGCGTAGCTCACCATGGACCAATATCGTTCGCTCGAATACAGGCGCTGGCAGAGCTAGTCGCTTGCTACTGCTCGCGGGGCACCATGAAACCCGACTCTCAGGCAGCCCACGCATTCATAAAAATGCTGGGCGCTCAACCAAATGCGGAAAATTTTCGTCAGCTTGTTTGTGAACACGCAAAACTTAACCAACGTAACACAGATTGTGATATATAATTGGCTGCCATGGCCCCCTTAACTGAAGTGCGAGATCAATGGAAACGAATTAAACTGGATGAAAAATCCACTTGCCACGTTAGGACCTAGCTCACAACCTTCGGGTAACGCGTACGATGCTTTAATGATCGAGCTTTCCATGCAGTTTAGTGGGGACCACATTTAATCTATTGTAACGCGGCCACTATATTGTAACGCCACGGTCGAAGTTATATAGAAAACGTGCAAGGAAAAGAAACATCTTGCATTCGAGTAACACGGCAGTTATGTTTATGTAATCCTGGCAGTCTTAGCCAGCGCCGCTCGCTGCCAAGACTGCGATTGTGGAACGCTCTCTTTGGTAAAGGCTCAGAGTACAATACGCACAGAGATACAATCACTTTGCATACGTTCAACAATTGAAGAGAAGCCGTAGAGAATCCCGATTGATTGATTGACTGATTTGTGGGGTTTAACGTCCCAAAACCACCATATGACTATCAGAGACGCCGTAGTAGAGGGCTCCGGAAATTTTGACCACCTGGGGTTCTTTAACGTGCACCCAAATCTGAGCACACGGGCCTACAACATTTCCGCCTCCATAGGAAATGCAGCCGCCGCTGCCGGGATTTCATCCCACGACCTGCGGGTCAGCAGCCGAGTACCTTAGCCACTAGACCACCGCGGCGGGGCCGTAGAGAATCCCTGTCCTCACCTACCGTCCGTCGCATTTTCTGCATCAGCCAAAGTATTCTTAGACGTCGGCGAGGATAAGTATCGATATACGAACATAGATTCGCTCTCGCTAAATACATTTCGCCCCGAAGATAAATTCTTATTCCTCGAGTGCGCACGACGCCCTGTCCTTGCTACGGTCAGACGATTCCTTATCAATTAAGGGTCGCCCATTGAGATTTCCTTACATACGCATAGCGGCGCGCGCACCACAAGAGCGCAATCGAAGTCCGTGTTGAAAGGGGCCGCAATCTACAGATAAGCACTCCATAAATGCTTGAGTGGTCGTCGCGGCTTCATCATTTGCCAACGAGATTGCGTAATCGCCATAGCCTGCAGGTCTCACGGCGCTTTCGTTTTTCGCCGCCCACCTCACACAACTGTACGTACAAATAATACTCGTTAAGTCACTGCAGTTAGTAAGCTTTTCGTAGCCGCGTATGATATACGCTTCATCTCATTGTTTCCGAGATCGGGCAGCGAACACAGCGTGCAGCTTATCGTCTCGGAGGTAACGCTCATCACCGACACACTTTGCTAAATGTTTTCCCGTCAGCAAGCTCGGAAAAGAGCAAGCGCAGCGGTTGTGACATCCCGTCGCATATACGAACGAGGTCGCGGGTACAGTGCAAGCCGTGCTGTGGCACAATCATACAAGACACGCAGGGGGGGGAAGGGGGGGGGGGGCATCGGAAAACTTGGGGTTTTACGTCCCAAACCCACGATATGACTACGAGAGGCGCCGTAGTGAAGGGCTTCGTATATTTCGACCATGCATGTGGTACTCTTTAACGAGCGCCGACCTCGCACAGCGCACGGGCCTCTACCATTTTGCCTGTACCGAAATGCGACTGTTGCGGCCGAGATCGAACCAGCGACCTTCGTGGCAGCAGCCGAGCACACCTCTGCGGCAGACGCAGGCATAAGGGAAGTCTCGCAACAATGTGCATGTGGAGTGCATGCAGTCTTTCCGAGAAGCCAAACGAAGTCAAGCCATTACATTCGAACTTAATTGTCATGAGAAAATGCGTTCAATCATTTCCCGGGCAGAAAAGCACAAAAAAAAAAGGAGGCGGGGGGGGGGGGTGGCCTTCAGGTCCCGGCACGCTTTAAAACATTTTCAGCCCTTTTATGTATGTGCCATTCGGGAAACGTCACTCAAGAGTGACGTTGAAGTGATACAGTTTCCGCTGTGATGGCGTGTGACCGGAAGACAACTGTGCGAAACCCTACGCAGTACTCGTTGTATATACATGGTCGACGAACGATACACAAAAAAAGAGAGGGGTCGACAGGAAGACATAATCGTATCCGTATATCGCGTTACCGTGGGTTGAAACGTTGAGTGCGATTGAAGCTGAATGCAAGTCCTGTTAATTAGACAATGAGCGCACGCGGCTTTAGTACATAGTGCGAGAATGCTTGGCTAAAGGACGCGTAACTTCGGCATTATGCAAAGTATTAGCTATGTACTGGAAAGCTAAGCGCTAACACGCGTGGCACTAGCAGAAGATACGCAAATGAGTGAGTGGGTAATTAATTTATGTACAATTGAAATATGTACCGATGCGTTATTAGAAGTGCTAACCTTTTTTTTTTCTATTTCCGCCTATGACATATGCCGTATTACATAAGCCTAGGAACAACGGGTTCATTGCGAGTGAGCTTGAGCTCACATACAGAGGAAGCGTACAAAACACACACACAGCGTCGCTTATGAATTCGCCTATGACGAATTACAGAAAGCATGGTAAATCACGTGGGACACCGAGTACGAGTGCTTTCAGAATAGCACAGTACACTAATTAGCACACAAAACCGCACTTTGTATAGGCTATCTACCGCAAGACACCTCGGCGCCGCCATCTTGCATGGGCAGTTGAGTCGATGTTTTTTTTTTTTTTGCATATTACGACGTAGATTAACAAGGCAATGAAGCACCGTATGCAGAAACCCAACCGTACTCATGCGTATGCGTCCACCGTAACAGTGGCTGTTTAGTTATTAGATGATACAGAACAGCACAAACATGGCTGCACGCAAACCCATCCGTCCACGCAGCTCCATGGTGCGCCCCGCAGGTGCAACCCGAGATAAGAATTCCGGGTGCATCTGCTGACAGCGCGATACGGCCGAGTGTCGTGAAGATTACTTGAGTCGGCACTGTACGGTACATAGCCCAGAGACGTTTCCCTGCAGGTTAAGTGGGAAGGGCAGCCACGCATTATCACCGCGAGTAAACTTCGCAGATCGTCGTACACTGTGACGTCTCAAGTACACCACAAACGTCGCCTGCGTTGTTGCCCGATTCTCTTCCGTCTGTATCCGCGTCTGCACACCGTGTACCTCTTATGACGAACCCCTGCCAAATGGGTCAACGATCTCCCGTTTCTTGATCTAAATAAGAATACGCGAAAGACAAGAGACGACCACTTCCGGAAATCAACTGTTAGTCCTAGAGGGAGCCACCGTTAGTCCTCTTGAAGTTAATACTTTGAACACTAACTGTCTATCCCCTTGAAGTTAATCCCCTATCCCATAGCAGTTTTTTTTTCTTGAAGTGTAGTGAAAGACTACACAAGCCGCGAAGCGCAAAACTTATTATTATTATTATTATTATTATTATTATTATTATTATTATTATCTGGGGTTTACCGTCCGAAAACACTGATATTGTGAGAGACGCCATAGTGGAGGGCTCTAGAAATTTCGACCATCTGGTTTGCCTTAACGTGCACTGAAGTAGCACATACTACACAGGTTAAGAAACGGAAAGAAGGCAACCACCCGTTTGTAGCACGAAGTTACAAGGAAATCCCTACGGATTTCTCAGAACGTGCCCATGTGCTTCGAGTTGTCAACTAATTCGCCTTAGCGCTGTCGATTGCTCGCTCCCTGGTTAGCTCAATTGGCAGAGCAACCACCCCAGAAAGGCGTTGGTCCCGGGCTCGAACACCAGACCAGGCCGAATTTTTCGGGCAACTTTGGAGGCTTTTGCAAGCGGGTGGTTGTCTTCCCTCCGACCGAGGGACGGACGGACGGATGCATGGATGGATGCGGCTGTGCCCTTTAGATCAGGTGACGGCTCATACCACCTAGCCATAAAGTTACGTACTATCAATATGTGTTGAAGAATTCAATTTCACTCGCGCCTTGATTGTAGCCACCAATCAGTTAACCTCCTCCTGATGATTTCTACCCGTTAAAGTCTATTTTGCCATCCTTGTCCCTAAACCCCAATGCTTTGAAAAATTGCGCGTCATTATCTTGTACTATAGGGAGGAGTCCTTTACAGAACATTTGTCAAATATTCAGCTTTCTCCTCCTCTCCACACGCACTGCATACCGTGTCTGTGCCTTCGTATTTGGCTCGGTACGTCTTGGTCCGCAATACTCGCGTTCTGGCCTCAAACAGCCGATAAATACTACGAGAATTATCGTAGATCTTTTGCAATTTCCTGCTTCAAAGTTCGGTAGGTCTCCAGTGACGATTTTCGGTAAGCATTCCAATCTTCCACATGTCTCTCTGTGTTTCTTTCACCTTCTAAACGGTTGCTTCCTTTAGGCTTAATAATCTGCTGTTGTCTAAATAGTTGTTTAACAGTTTTTCGAGTTTGCTTCCTTTATTTAGTATCAACATTCTTTATTTCCAAGAAGCTGAAAACTTTCCTAGCCAAACGGCTCGTCTCCCATTTTTCTCAATCGCTCCTCAAATTTTACCTTGCTGCTAGCTTCCCTGCACTCGAACGATGTCCATCCCATGTCCCCCTGTACCCCTTGATTTGGGGTGTTTCCATGTGCTCCCAAAGCAAGTCTACCTATGTTACGTTGTTTAATTTCCAATGTTGCTTGAACCTCTGATCCCATGCACAAGACCGCATTACCGAACGTAAACACGAAACCATGACACCTTTCCTAATCCCCCACACAACGTCACACCTATTGTAGTTCCACAGTGCCCTATTTTTTATTACAGCTGCATTCCTGTTACCATTAGTCATTACCTATCTTTCATTCTCCCTTAGGCTCTGAGCCCCCTTATTCATCCATACGCCCAAATATTTGTATTTATCCACTATTTCTAACGTTGCTTCCTGTGTCTTATGCTCAGCGCCTTGGTTATCAGTAAATATCATGATTGCCAACATTTCCTTAGTGAACTTCAAATTTCTCATTCATTACCGGAGATGTCTATCAATCCCTGCAGATCTTCATTGTTATCGGCTATTAATACTATATTATATACATACATCAATGCTGGCAGTGACTGTTCAATGTGTTTTCCTTGCTTGAAAAAAAAAGGGGGCTGAATTCGAGTCGACTTCTCTCTACTTTGGTATGTAATCCCTGTAGATACAGCATAAATAACAAAGGTAACAAAGGACATCCCTGTCGATGCCCGCGTTGTATCTATATAGGTTCAGATAGCTGTTCTTCCCATTTTATAACTACCTTCTTATACTTTTCAAGATATCCTTTAGAATATTAGCTATTCCATCTTTCCCATCTAGTGTATCCAGTAATCCCCACAAGTCTCCTTGAATCACACTATCGTAAGCTCCCTTGATATCTCGAAATGCCAGCCACGGGGGCCTGTGTTTTTTTTCCACTGTTTCAATACACTGCATCAATAAAAACACATTGCTCTCAAACCTCCTTCGTTTACGGAACACATTTTGTAGTTCTCCAAGCACCCCCTCATTCTCCACCTATGTCTGCACCGTCTTTCCTTTATTATCTGTATCACCAGCCTGTAAACTACTGATGTCAATGTTATAGGACGGTTGTTTATATAAGCTACATCCCCCTTCCCTTTATAGATCATGCTCATCATGCTTAGTTTCCCCTCATTGGGGGCTTCACGATCCATTATTGCTTTGCTCGCTGCCTGTCTTAATGTTTGGTTAGAGTAAGGTCCTATTATCTTTATTAGCATAATTGGGATGCCGTCAGGGCCTATTGATGTGCAATTAGGAACCGTTTTCTCTGCCCTTTCCCACTTTAGTTGTCCCAGTGGAGCCACTATTCTAATGGGTCCATCCTCATCTGGCATGGTGCATGCAGCGCTTTCTTGATGTTTAAATTTTTCTGTCATCATTGCTTTTATATATTCCATTGCCTCATCCCCTTGTAGTGTAACCCCTCGACCTGTAAATAGAAAGCTCTGTTCTATGCTTGTCTTACGTTTTTTAACCCTTCCACCACCACCTTGCGGGTTTCCGCAGAACTCATTTGCGACACAGTATACCCAGTCCTCAACCACTTGGCCCACATCGTAATGCGGCCGGCATCGAACCAGCGACTTTCGGCTGAGCTACCGAGCACTGTATAACCACTATACTACCACGGCAGACATGTGTGTATTCTGATAGGTGTAAGGCATTAGGGATGGATTACGAAAGGAACTATACTCAACTAGGACACTTCTATGATCACTTTACCTCAAAGGCTACACTCGTTGCATATAACAGCTTCGCTGTACAAAACTGAAAATAGCAGTGGCGCAAACCAAAGCTCCGAAAAGCTGACTTATCGCGCGGAGCCATCGAACACTTCACAGTAAAACGAACGTCGCCATAACATTTATAGCGATGGCGCTCTTAAGTTACGACAGTTGCACGCTGCAGAGCCCGACGAACAGGTTTATGCAGCGACCATCATTATAAGCAAAATAGATATCACGTACGCAGCCCTCCGGCGAGCGTGATGGCCCGCACGTGCGTACGTAAACAACCGAAGCTGTAGCAGCGATGCACGGTTATGAATAAATGTTAAGGCATACTAAAAGTAAACAAGCATGTCCACTCAAAATAATAAAAGGGGGGGGGGCGAGGAAGGACCGGATATTTTGTGCCCCAAGCGGCTTCTGTAATAGTCGGGGCTCCGGTGTTTTTCTCCCTCTCTCTGTCTCTCTCACTTTTTTTCTCGCGTGGTATCGCCGCAAACAGTCGGCGCCTTTTAAACCAGTTACTCGTGGACCTTGAGCAGTGAACGGGTGGATAACGCTAACTAATGGCAGCTGCGCGTGCCAGTTCGGAGTATGCTAACTGCACGAAAAAAATAAAATTGAAAAGGGGAGAGAGGAACGCGGTTGCAAGGCCCTTCTGGCTCAGTACACGAACGCAAACTCTTTAGCCCGTATTCACAAATCAACCTCGACCTTTTCTCGAGTTTTCCTTGACGGTTTTAAACTTCTATTGCACATGATAAACAGATTGGACCAGTATCCATAAACAAGCCTTGTTCTTATCTTTCGCCCTGTTACCATTTTTGTGCCTTTATAACGCATTTCGAGAGTACACGTGAGGTAAGGCCGAGGTTGGTTTGTGAATACGGGCCTTTATCTAAGCTTTAGCTTTCAGCGACGCGGAACGTAAAACGAACAAACAAACGCTGCAAATGTTGTCTTCGGTTCTCGCCATCTAACTGGCTATGCGGACAACGAGGGCATTGACGCGTAAGACCATGCATAAAGGCGTATAGCAGAGAGAGAGGCCACATGGGCGGAAGGGGAGAAGGTCGTCAGGCATACGGGATACACAAGGCACACCGCGAGAACAACAAGACCTGCAGACAGGAGAGAGAGAGAAATGGAGAAGAGGCGCGTCCTTCTCGACGAACGCGTGCGCCCTTGCGATAAGGTTGCACACTTCTACGCGGGTCCATTAGTCGTTAGAATACGAGAGGCTATTTAGTGTACTGACCTTCATTACAGGGTGCCATTAGTTTCGATAACAGACTTTGCGAAGGTGCCTACACCACGGGCGTCTGTTAGGTATACACGTTTAAGCTATCTGCGTCTATATTGCGGCGACGCACACGGCAGCCATGTGTATGCATGCAGTAACTAAGCGTTGATTTTGCCGTCGCACATGTGAACGACCAACACTAACCACGAGAGACGATATGTATGCGACGAGTAAATGTGCCTTTAACATCGTAAATATTACATCCAAGGAACGGCAATGGCGTGAGGATCATGCACACTGCCACACAAGGTATGGGAGCTGTGTATAGAGGAACAGCAAGCGCAACGCCCCAACCTCCGCAGCCCCTCTAAACTCCCTAACGGCCTCTGAAGAGTAGCATTACGAAGCGTTCTATTCAATGATAACCGATCGGGAAGAAAGGAGTAGCTGACAGTAGGACAATTTACACGAGCAGACAAGGGCATCAGATATGAATAGGATGAGTCATTAGATAAGCAATAGTTTCTACGACCCAAGGTTACATTGAAAAAAAATGGACGCCGCTGTACTGAAGGTAGCTAGCTGCACGTGCTATATCCTGGAAGGATCGAGATGTTTAACGTGCGCTTCAATCATAGGAAACGCACGACCACTACGTCACGGTCTCTCTTCATCACAAGCTCTAGATTTGCGAAACACAAGCGCTTATAGAACTTCTTCCTACGCAACCTTGCAACACCGGACGACACTCCCGCGTCGCTTGCATGCACGTACCGTACAGCTGCTGCTTAGACACGTCAGTGACATGAACCATGTGGCATTCACGACACCGCCACACCAAAGTTATCTCTCCCGGTCCCACTCCAAACGCGGACCACGAGTGATAACTGCGTACCGCTGAATCGTGCAAAGGAGCGCAAATCGCAACCTACGCGGAGCGGCAGTGCACGCGTATACGGCGCCACGCACTGACGCGCAAAAGCGGTACAAAAACGAAAATAAACCGAGCCAGGATATGCGCTATGCGCGGGCGGCCCCCATTAAAACGGTAAATACGTAGGCTGAAACGACTGCGATCAGCTGAGCCTAATAAACAAACCAACCAAATGAGAAAACGGAGCGCGAAATAGTCTGCTATTCTCTCCCTCTCTATCGGCTGGAAACACTGGTCTCTATACACATCCGGCCCAGGAGAGAGCGCGCGACGAGCACATGCACTTCCTTCCACGCGTTAAGTCTGTGTTACAAAATGGGGGATACAGTTTGGACAATGACCCTCAAGAAACGAGCGGAGCAAGCTGTCAACACGGGGCGCCGTTCCCGGCACTTCCTGACAGCACAAGGTTGACGAAACAATGGAGCTACGGCGACTTGGCAGAGACTATTGGCGGGAAGAAGCGCCGCTGAAAGGGAGCGCGCGGTGCTAAAGCGTCAAGGCCGCAAAGGGCATGTTAGAGAGGAACGCTAAGGATAAACGTACGCCATTACAAGTCAGTATTGAGCCCGATAAACTACGCAAGGAAAACTGCACTTTTATGAACTTCGTCATCACATATTCATCAATACGAGAGAAAGCGAAGGCCAAAGCTTCATTTATGATCGTCGCGGCGAAACTTCGGCCCTTGAATACCCGTGTGAGGTCACGGATTTCAATGTCTCCTTTTCGTATATATTGGCTCAGTTAACACTTTTTCTAATTTATACGTGCGTCCTTTATAACAAAACGAAATTCATGTTTTAGCACTGTAAGTACTTTCATGCAAGTCACACAAGACGCCGTCGTACCTAGAATAGCATGGCGTTCTATATGTACGATAGATTTCCGATATATATAGACGTGTAAGAATGCGAGAAACAAGCACAGAAATACAACCTCTTAACAGCACTTTTTTGGACAGAAACACTCCCCACGACATGCTTCGAGATGGTAAGGCCATCAAAAATAGCGTCTCTTCTGCAAAGTAACGTGCAAGCGACCCCACACAACACCGATTCGAAGAGGCAGATGAAAAAAAAAAATCACAGCATATCCACGAGTGAATGATGATGAATGGGGCGAAGCGTTGGTCTGTTTGTCCGTCGTCCGTCCGTCCGTCCGTCTGTCCGTGTGTCACTCACACTAGCGCCACCTGCTAAGTGAGTCATACAACTAGGTGGTTACGAACCCGTCACGAAAGACATGTATGGACAGACCCACGGCTTTAGGAGCTTCGCCCCTAAAATTCATCGCGCGATCAACTTAACGATATCGTGTCGACAAATGACCATACACAGTAATATTGCGTATTTGACGGCACAAAACCTGCTGTTATGTGGACCGCTGGTACGAAGTTAGCCCGCACATGAAAAAACAAAACAAAAAACACGCTCGCGCTGCAACTGCTGCGCACACTCGAACAGCCAGTCATTCGTGACGTCACAAAAAAAAACATCCGAGGAAAAAAAACACATTGCAAGACTGGGTGAAATTATGTCGGAAATGCTCACGCAAGGTGACGATGAATTTTATAGCACGCAAAATGACGACAGAGAGAGAGAGAGAGAGAGACATCAAACGAAAAAAAAATACGAGTCGGCATTTCAAAGGAACAGACTGTTTTCGTAACACTAATGACGAATGGGTATTCCTGCACAGGCGACACATTTATGATAAACGCGGTTTGATGACCATGCAGACGCCCTTTACCTACTGCCGCGAGAAAATACATTTTCCCCCTCAATTGCATGAGCTCCCACTACATGAACGTGACTTAACTGCCTACTAGCCCCTACACTCACGTTAGTCCACTGTATAAAAATAATAATTAAAAAGTAGGTATGTTCACACACTTCATCAGGACTAATGTAACTCATGGTGAATTGCACCTGAACTGCGTAATGCATATACATCTGTGACTATTGAAGACCGAAAATAAGAACCCATGATTGAAGCATGTACTATAACAAAGCGTCCCAACAAGTGACTTCAACTAACTTATTTACATTTGCTAACACTCGATAACAATGACTGTGTTAGCTAAACCGAATACTGGTGACGTTGATTATCGTTTTAAATAATTGCTAACGACATCTATCATATATGACACAAACAATGACCAACAATAAACACCTAAGAAGCGTGCATTAACAGGCTCCATATCTTAGTCACCCCTCCTATAACCGCACATAAAGTTCCCAGAGCTAACATGCAAAATTTTACATTTCCTCTCTCAATCCCCCTGACACCCTAAGTAAGAACACCACCACCGATAAACATTTACCACGCAAAAGTACGCACGCGAATTTCTCGTTTCCAATTTGCCAGGGAAGCTCGACCAACCGTTCGCGGGTGCGTGCATGACTGCGCACGCTGGCACCAACCCGTGCCCATCGAAGAACCGTCGTAATGATCCCCCGGCTTCACGTGACATTATACGAATTCGCAGATGACGCGCGGCTCATGTTTTGAACGTCTCCGTAATGTGGCAGACACTCGCAGGTACCTAACCCTATCCTAAATGGCGTGCCACATTCGGCATGTACGTGAACGGCCATTATCATTAGGCCACCGATAGTACATAAGGCGCTACACGCGTGCGCATACATTGACATTATCATTAAGCCACCGCCACCACGCCGGTTGGTAAGCGGATGGTATTACCGCACCCGGCGTGACGACACCGACTTGGAAGCGGCCAGAGGAACATGCGGCAAAGCCAGAGGGTGTCTAGATCGTGTGCAGCGTACATAGCAGGACATTGCAATAGGTGTCTCTAGCGACAAGAAGAAGGAGAGAATGGGGAAAGCCGTGGTACACGTAAGGGTCTGAGAGAGCAGCGTTACAGCAACATTTTTCTCGTCCGCAGAGCACAGACTTCAGCACAGCTTGACAATCGCCGGAGGCAAGGCGGGAAGCTCGAGCACATCGAGAGAGATAAAAAAAATAATAAAGGCAGAGTGACGGGGCTCAATGCCATTCCACGAACCATTCCCCGAACATGTGATTGTGCTAACGCCTTTACGGAGAAATTAAGCCGCGAATTAACAATTATTAAAAAAAATAACAACAGGGAAGGGTGTACGTACGTATGAGGAAAACTTCGCGGGTTTGTTATCGCGGTCATCTCACATTTCGCAGCTGTGGAGAACGACTGGCCATAACGTATTAACCTTGACTGAAATGAACAAATATATTGAGGATAAGGTGGGCGTATAGAAATAAAAGTTTTTTCTCTTTTTTTTTTCACTCAATACCGGTATGAGAAACGGGTGGCGTGGGAACAGCGACGAAGGAAAGTGGCAATCGCAAAGCTCAAGTTTTCAAGTGTACGACCAACTAAATAATAATAATAATAATAATAATAATAATAATAATAATAATAATAATAATAATAATAATAATAATAATAATATGCTCCGCCACGGTGGTCTAGTGGCTAAGGTACTCGGCTGCTGACCCGCAGGTCGCGGGATCAAATCCCGGCTGTGGCGGCTGCATTTTGGATGGAGGCGGAAATGTTGTAGGCCCCTGTACTCAGATTTGGGTGCACGTTAAAGAACCCCAGGTGGTCAAAATTTCCGGAGCCCTCCACTACGGCGTCTCTCATAATCAAATAGTGGTTTTGGGACGTTAAACCCCACAATCAATCAATAATAATAATAATAATAATAATAATAATAATAATAATTTGTTGGGTTTTAAATTTCAGAACCCCGATTATTAGGAGTGGCCAAAGTGGAGAGCTCCAGAAATTTCGACCGCCTCGAGTTCTCGATAACATGGTCCTAAATCTATACAAACAGCGTTCATCTGAAGGCGGTCGCCCCAGCCGGGATTCGATCACGCGGCGACCATCCGGTGAGAAGTTTAGGACCATAACAGCAGTATATAAACAACCACGGCGAGCTTCCATCCATCTTACCGAGTCACCGAAGCTATCTGTCGCGTGATCGCGTTCGTGCATGCAGTGCTCACTGCAGCGCGAATCGCACGCACGGAGTTTGGCGAATATATAGCGCGACCACGTCATCTGCGCGCGCACAGAGCAGCCTTCTTTTAATCGAGTGCGTGGCCCCAGGGTTGGCTCTCTACACCGCCCGTCGGCATAACGCCACTGATATTACTGTCAGTTACACGGCGCAAAGGCACCGCTTGTCTCGCTGCCGTCCTAGTCCGCGCGATCACCTTGATTGGAGGTCGTCCCTATTTATATTCGCATCTAATATAGGACCGATTGCACCGACAGTATAAACACATGCAAATTAAGGCGGAAATGTATTATGTAAGCATAACAGACTACGAAAGGGAAGTTTAATTCCAGCCCTCTATATGGCTGAAGTCATGCACACGTGTGTGGAAAACGCGCGAGCTTCGCAGAACTGCATTTCCACCTTCTTTACAGCGAGAACTGACCACCCATATAACTTAGACCGTGATAGAACACGCTGTTACGAAAGTTTTTCCAACACCCGTACTCAGTGGGCGCACCTGCGCCTGCATATCTCCCGTGACTCCGTCGTGCACGTGCAATTGAATCCACATTCGTTGAGTATATATATTAGATAAAGGAAACTAACCACGCGTTAATTATATATGACCGATGCATGAGAATCGAACGAAGTCTTAACCTCCGGGTTCGGCAGTCAATAACAATCGCTGACGTACTCTGCGTATAACCACAGTTTAACTTCAAAATGTATTCCCCTCTCCACTAAGAGCTTCGCATCCTGCCCGTTCTAAGTCCCGTCTCGCTCCAGAACCTCAAAACCCTTCCTTCACAAATACCGCCTGAGCCGAGCTTCTCTCCGCTCAACAGGCGCAGCGAGAGACGCGAAGACGTGGCTGCGGACTTCAAACGCGAGGTCGGAGCAGGCAAACACACAAAAACACACAAAAAAACAAACAACGCACACTCGACGGTGAGAGCGAAACACTACAGTGCAGTGCACTTCCGTATACCACCACCGCCACCAGACGTGCAAGCTGGCGATGCGCTCTTATCAAGCGCAGACTTGAAGAGCGTGTTTGCACACGCGCAATCCGACGCAAGCGCGATCGCTCAGAACACGTATCACGGCTCCTTTGCAAACACCGTGTCCCCCTTTAAAGCAAAAAAGCTCGGCAGCCGAGTTCGCGTGCACTCGGACCGTTCACCCGCAAAGGACGCGAACGTACACAACGGTGCTTATCGGAGACCACTGCCGCTGTAGAGGTTCGAACCATCGGAAGCTTCCACCGGTGTCAGCTCTCAAGACACATGCGACCGTCGCCAGAGCGTATGTCGTAGGCGTATAGTTCGGAGCAAGAGGCGACCGCAGAGACCTTGCGAGAGAGCCAAGAGTCGATAAGGCAGCACGTGCACGATGTACATACTAACCCATCGAAGGTCCCGATTATTATCCTCTTGAATATTCGGACATGCGCGCGACGAAGAAGGGTGATTCCTAGGAGACGAGCTACGGGGGCGCACTCGAAAAATTGCGCAAGCGCAGGAACGAAGAACGCCCCCATCTGAAGCGATCAAACGCTCACTGACAAAGAAGTGATGTCGAAACCAATCGACGAAGAAATGAAGAAAGCGAGCGAGCTAGACAGAGAAAGAAAGTAGAGGGAGGGGGAGAAGCAGTAGGCAACGGAACCGAAGGTTTCACGTCTTAAGCCGTCAATCTCGCCATCTATATAAGCTGTCTTTCTCCGAAGTCACCCGACCGAGCTGATAGCCTCCGCGGTAAGAACGTGATCGGGGCAGGAACGTATGGACACTGTAATTGCAACGTGGCATAGACGAAAGGCCTCGCTCAAGCTTATGTTACTCAGAGCGTGGAACAGACAGAAAACAACCACACATAAACATTAAAAGAGGCACTCCACTCTGCGGAAGTGGCTGACCAGCGACGATGCTTTCTGCACCACACAGATCATATGACACGGCGGAAGCCTGCTCGGAAGCTTGCTGGATTTCGGGCCGATCGGTTGTGCGCTCGCGCGCTCCGCGCGCTTGCGATCTCCCGCGTCATCGTGGCTCTGGCCGACTGGACTCGCCCTACGTCATCTCCTGCCGCCGACGACCTTCCACCTCCGACGACAGTGCAGCTCTGACTTACTGGACTTGTTCTACGCCATCCACCGACGCCGAAAGGAGCTCTCGCAGGTGCGCCCCGTCCTCGGACTCCAGTGACCGTGCTCCATCTTTCCTATCTCTTCTATCCCCTCGGTTTGTCCTCGCTCGCTGTGGCTTACCACCACACCTCTCTTCTTCTCTTCTCCTTCTTCGGCTTTCCCACATCTTTACTCCTATCTTTTTTATCCCTCCTCACCCCCATCCCCTGTGAGCTACTGTGGCGGTGTCGCTCATGAAGCAGACAATAACGGGGCTCACTTTTCTCTTCTTTTCTCTTTCAAGAACCACTTCGCCTGCTCGGTACCCAAGGCCACGTCGTGTACGTGCCCATACACTTCAGCAGACACCACGGCCAAGTCGACCCTATCGAAGGGCACATTCAGAGACGTTGTCTTGCCAAGCACACTTATACAAGTCAGCATTCAGCGCATTCGCGACATATGAGCTGTCGTCACTACAACCATGTGGGAAAGCAAGTTTACAAACACCAAGCTTACGCGGCTATGCGTCACTTATTAACAAAAGATGCACTGCTGGGAAGTTTTTTTTTTTTTCAGGCACAATAAATATAAAGAGGTTTATATCCCGATATGAACCACGAGTATGGGTGGACTGTACGGGTAGCAGAAAACGTCCATACCGCCGCGCCATCTCAAGTAATTCTGGGCTACTCCAAAATGAAGATGCTTATGCACACCTCCCCTCGATCCAAATTACTAAAGGACCCTCGAGCCTCAAAACAACATCGCTTCCTCGTGACAGGGAACTACTACGGGTGCTGCAACGCCAAATGACGCGCACGCAAAATAGATCATTATAGTCAGAGGAAAAGATGCACACGCGGCTGGACGGGTAGCGCGTAGACAGGCCCTAATGCGCGCCACGCGACAGTCCCAACAACGCCAGCACATTCCACCGACCTCCGTGGACACGCTCCTCAAGGGCGGCGCTCGAGATGCGAGAACACGAACGAGTGCCACGACAGCGTAATAGGCGAGTTCGCGCCGACAAGACCCTTGTTGGTAATAAAGTTTCGGTGCTGTATGCAAGCAAAGAAAGATGCCCCGACAAGACCCTGCATGTCGCTGATGAACTTTCGGTGCTGTAGAGGCGAGTTGTGTCTCTTTATACAGCCGAGCCATGATTCTTGGAGGCAAGTAAATAAACAAATAAATAAATAAAATAATAAATAATGAAAGAAAGAAAGAAAGGAAGAAAGAAAGAAAGAAAGAAAAAAGAAAGAAAGGAACTGGCACGATCGTCGCGACGATTTATACAGCCAACGAAAATGTACGCCAAGCGTCACCGTACGCTTAGCACGTCTCCGAGTACCGAAAGCGAACTCAACTGCATAGGAAGCTTCGAGCTGTACCGTTAAGAAGTGGTGGGAAAGAAGAAGCAGACGTCAAATCCATGTGGCAACGAGGAGAAAGTGTGCACGCGTGCCAACGAAATAAGACGAATCTAGATAATCTTTAAGCGGTGACCGTGGGGGTGAATATATATAAAAAAAACATCACATGTCCTGCTTCGAAGTGGGTGAAAGCGGACAGTTTTCGTGTTTTTACTTCTTTTTTTCGTTCACCTTCCTTCTTTATCATTCCGGGCGGGAATAACCGCCCAGTGTCACGATCTCGGATTTGGAAAATAGCGTGTCATTCCTGGAAACCGACTGAATGAAGTGTGTATACATAGTCGAAATGTAGCTCCATGGAATGAGCTATCCGATGCCAAGATCTACAGTTTTGGCACAGGAGCAATTTCTCCTTTGCCCTAATTCCACGACTGCCAACGTTCAAGTGCATCTACGCGGTTTCTTTTGCAGCGAACGCGCACGCACACAACGCCCAGTGTGTGTGAGTGCGCACTCAGAAATGTGCTCACCTCGGCCGGGAACCAAACCCACGACCTTAATTAACAACGTCCGCTAGGCTATACACATATAGCCCCTCAATACCGCATAGTTCCTCGCTGAAGGTCACCTTCACTTCTCAGCCACAAAGTTTCTATATCGAACAATTTCCCCTGTCTTTTTCTGGCCCTATTCGTCGGAAGCGCTCGCGATAAAAAGAAAAAGAAGAACGAACAAACGAAACAAAACAGCTGGACGCTAACAAAGCGATCACGTGACCCACATGCAATTCTCCGAGCAAACAAAGAAGCTGACTTTCCCCTTTTTATATTACCATGGTAAACCACGGCCACAAATGATGCTTCAGCCCAGACGATTTTCCTCTCTCTCTTTTTTTTCTTCTTTTTTTATGTCATCAGAATGTAAGTTAACGAACAAGGAAAATCAGAGGAACCAACTGCCGGAAGTCCCCCTCGACCTTCTTTTTTTTTTCTCTCATATCGACCTTTCAGTGAGTTATGAAAACAGCCGCGCTACATCACCAGGAGACACCACGGCGCAAGCAGAAACTCGTTACACCTGGAAACGGCCCACGCTTGGGGGTCTCATAAACAACGTCATATACACAGACGCCGCTAAACACGCAAACAAGTGCATTACGTAGATGCGTACGTACGTACACACATACCGACGAAAGAAAGAAAAGTCCTCGGCCGCTGGGCCGTATACGAGTAAAAGGTAATCTACGGGAGAGAATGCGAAGCGAAGAGAAGAGGGAGAAAAGAAATACGCTGAAATGAGGAAAACGGAACAGCAGCTGCGAGATTCGCTTCCATAACGGGAAGGATAAACGAAATGAAAGAAATACTGAATGAAAGACAAAAAAAAAGGACGGTGGTGGCACGGCAACGCATACAGCGAGACAGTTCACCTTGAAACGACGCAACTCGATCGGGACAACAGCTCAATAAACGGCGTCACTCGATGCAGCAACGAAAAAATCGATTCGACGGAGAAGAGTGTAACAATGTGCACAAGTTGCAGAGACAAGACCGGAGATAGCATGCACAGGAAACGACCCGCTTCTTTTTTTGTTTCCTTTTTGTTGGGTCTCCCCCCCCCCCAAAATCCATGCCTTGTGTCACGCAAAAACAATCAAAGCAACTAATGTTTTTATGTGGGGTTTAACGTTCCAAAAGCACCATATAATTATGAGAGACGACGTAGTGGAGGGCTCCGGAAATTTCGACCATCTGTGGTTCGACTAAAGCAACGAAGCAGAAAGAGGTAGAGAGAGAGAGAGAGAAAAACAAAACAAAAAGGACGTCAAGGTTCCCACAACACGTGATGCTACCGCATGCACGATGAGAAAGGAGGGGTGGGTGCTTTATCGATGTCGACACGCCACATGCCTACAGGCACTCCTCCCTCACACAAGCACAGCGCCCAGTTCAGCCACCGCCGCACAAGTACCACACGCACGCACAAAAGGAGTGATGGCAACAGGAAGAGGCCGCGGTATCACACGCACACGCAATGCGTGTATATATGCACGACACGATAAGGACCACAGGCCCTAGACGTACTATTCGGTAGAGCCGCCGGTATTATACGCTCGTGACACCGTCGCTATATGCATGCGGTACATACGCAGCGAGAGGCGACGGCGCAATATGGCGGTGGATATGGTGGTAGACAGGGCCGGATATTGACGAAGAATAGGCCACAATGAGTAGGCAGAAAAGTCTGCGCAAGGACAGGAAGGGGGGGGGGGGCGCTACGGGGGTCTATCATCAAGTACGACACACAGAAGAAGCGGCGGACATGGTTCTCACGTGGATAGGGCACTTTGCGCAATAGAGCATCACCGATCAAGGTGACCAAGACAAGTCGTCTCGTCGAGAAGCCCCCACTTCTCCCCAACCCCTTCGAAGAAAGATGGCGCACTTTCGATTACGCGGGTATAGTGCACTAGTAAACTCTAACGCGGGGAACGTTCCTCGAGCTTGCTACAGCGCGCGTGCGTGCATGTGTGTGAAGTACTGGGCGACGATAAACACTAGCCAAAACGAAGTCGCAAATGATCTTCAGACAAGGCGAAATGAGCAAACAGCGGCTGAAAAATTTTCACTTCAACTCCACCCCCCCCCCCTTTTTTTTCTTTCGATGATTGTATGAAAACTCGGGAGAATACTCAACGGACGCCAACCTCTTCAGTATCAGATTATAAGTCGAGAAGAGAGAAATAAAAAAAAAGAACTGGAAAGGAAATGTTCGGAAGTCGTTTGCACCGTAGTAAGGCGACAACCTAAAACCAATTTACCAGTTCGACGGCCGTTGGAGTTCCCCTGCTCCAAGTCGCCTGTCAACTGAGGCTTTCTAAGCCAACGCACGTTGAGTCGACGATCTTGATAGCGAGCGAAAAACACTGCCATCTCACCGCACTGCCACCGAAAGTAAGTTTCCTTATTTACTAATAAAGACAATTAAGACAGCTGTCACGAAGATGCAAATAAGGAAGATTTGGTGGCGACGCCGCCGGGTGATAAATGACTCGACCAAATCCCTACACGCTTCGAGTTCGCCTCGAACCTAAATTTTCCTATTCGCACATCTCCAGATACAACCACTACAAACACGTCATGGCGGTCGAGCGGAAACTAAAGTCGACGGCTCCGCAGGACGCCTACAGATAGACTTCACGCATACCAAAATCGCCGAGGACGGGCACGCAAATGCGTCCACTTTCACACTGTTTACACGTTAGCCTATAGGGAAATCTGCCGTGTACAGCGCTTCTAAAGCACGCTGCGGCAGCATGCAGTGGGTCACAACGGAAACAAAGAGCCCGCGTGAAGCACCCGCCGGTCCATAAATGCCCACGGCGAGGCGTGACGATCAGCATGCAGTGTCACCGGGGCTCTCGCGAGACAGCAAGCGCCCAGAACCGGCAGCAACCGCGTCAGAACAAGGGCGTCGCTGACGCGTGAAGCCGCGCTCTGCGAGCATGTGCGCACGCAGAAGGTATTCACCTTTATTGTACATATATAGGTATACTGGGCACTATAACGCCCCGCCGCGGTGGTCTAGTGGCTAAGGTACTCGGCCGCTGACCCGCAGGGCGCGGGTTCGAATCCCGGCTGCGGCGGCTGCATTTCCGATGGAGGCGGAAATGTTGTAGGCCCGTGTGCTCAGATTTGGGTGCACGTTAAAGAACCCCAGGTGGTCTAAATTTCCGGAGCCCTCCACTACGGCGTCTCTCATAATCATATAGTGGTTTTGGGACGTTAAACCCTACATATCAATGGGCACTATAACGTACGCTCTACTATACGAAGGTCCGCGTGACCGACCCAATTCCATGTTCGTAAAGAGGCGCCGTCGAGTACTAAGGCACTTGTAGCGAAGTCGCGCCGTGCGTAGGCTCCGCCCAGCCCGAAGCTCGTCACTGCCCTTTATGAGCACGTGACAGTTAACTGGCACAGCGCGTCGGGAAGTCACGGCCTTCGGATAACGAAGCTATAGTCCGTGAGCGCGACCATTTCTTTGATCGTGGAGGTGATTGCCTACCACTCTTCACTCAACGGCACCAAGACGACGGCCTTGCTATCTCTGGGAGCGCACAACACGCTCTCGGAGATCGGCGAGGCCCAACGTACTGCTCAATTGACGCGCCTGGGCCGCACCGCGGTCGGCAGGCGGCTGCTGGAACGAGTGGGCCTGTCCTCCCCCGAGGAACAGGACCACGAAACGTCTCCACTCACGGAGTCAACCATGCGAAGACTGGTGGTGTATCCGCTGCCAAAGAACATGGGTCCCGGCGAAAGCGAGGGACGACGAGCGGCGCGAGCCAGGGCGCTGCTGCTGCAACATCAGAACGACGAGGGCGCCGTCTACGTGGACGTGGCCAAAGTCAAGAACAAGGACGCCTACGTGGCGGCGGCGGTCGCCGCAACGACGGGCAAGATCGTCACGTCATGCAGCGTGCGTACGCGGAGCGCGAGCCAGGCCGAGGAGATGGCGATAGCCTTGGCGGCGCGCTCCCCGGGCGTGCGGACAATACTCAGTGACAGCAAGACGGCCATCCGTAGCTTCTCGCGCGGAGCCGTATGCGGGGCGGCTGCTAGGGCGTTGGCAAGCGACGAGTCCAAGTCGAGGCTGACGCTAAAATGGTTCCCGGCTCACATGGGTAGGGACCTGATACCAGGATCTCCGAACCGCAACGAGGAGGCGGATGCCGCGGCCCGTGGTCTCGCCACGTGCCGGACCGCGGCCGCGCCCGCCTCCGAAGACGCGACGGCGACCGAAGAAGAAGGCGAGGAGCAGCTGCTCGATTACGGCGACATCCTCGCGTGGTACAGGGAGCAACGACGTGGCTTCCCGCCTCCGCACAAGGATCTTACCCGGTGGGAGGCGGTGAGGTTGCGCCAGCTCCAAACCGAGACTGTGCTGACCCCATCGCTAGCGCGACACGTGTGCCCCGAACTCTACGTGAGTGAAATGTGCAGTGTGTGCGCGAGCGCGAGAGCCACCCTGGCTCACATACTCTGGGGATGTGACGCAGACAGCGCGGACGGTCCGGTGTTACCGCCGCAAGTAGAACAGCGTGTGGGGTCTACGGACCCAGAAGACCAGCGAAGGGCCGTCCGGCAGCTCGAGGTCGCACTGGCGCTGCAAAGGCGAAAGGGGGACACCCTCAGTAACCCGAGCGGCGCCGGGGCACGAAGGCCTTGAGGTCTAGGCCCGCGTGACATTAGGACTTCTAGTGTAACGTGAGATAGGGTGAACCCCACGCCCTGCGCGGCCGGAGGGAATCCCGCATGCTGGAACCCAATAAAGTTTATTCTCTCTCTCTCTTCACTAACATAGGCGTCGTCCCTCTGGACTTTATAATGTTGAACCCGGCAATAAGCAACACATATTTGGCGTATTGCAACGCAGCGCTTCGACCTATATCTTATTCGTTCACCACCGATGTATATATCTATGTGTCTGTTTATACACATTTCTATTTCTGATTGCGAACAATTGGCGAGTTTGATTACTTGTTTCGCTGACAATCGTCATCTTTTGTAATCCCCTGAAAAAAAAGCATTGCTAGACTTTAACGTTGGTATGTAAACAAGTTGCAGTTGAAATCTTCTATACAATTAGGTACATATTAGCCTCTATATTTCGCAGGAAGCTGCGCGAAGTATTGCTCAGTGCCAATGCGATAGAAAAAAAAAGTATACAAGTGTACAGACACGTCATGCTGCGCATGAGTCACAACGAAAACATCAAAAACAAGCTGCAGCTGCGCTTTCGAAAGTGCAACGCAATGCGGTACAGAAGAGCGCTATCGTTTTCGAGATGCAGAACTGAGACACGTGATATACCCGTACACACATTTTTCACTTGAATGTAAACAATCGACAGATATCTGTCTGGTTGGGTAGGTAAACTGTGAAACGATTTTAACTCCAACCAAAAGGTAAGGGAAAATGCGAAAACCCGACGTTTCGGAACAGACTTGGTTCCTTCCTCAGGGGGGACTTCGGCTATGTTGCAGCGGCATCTTCAAGGCAGTCGTAGGGCAGCTGATGACCTTCACCCCCACCCCCTGCCATCTTGCCACATTTCCCAGCGTGAAATTGCCACACCGAGCAAGGTTAGAGGTTGGAAAATGCATGCCGCAGTCCTATCCGTCGAGAGTCCTTCGGAGTATTATGATTCGCTTAGGCGTATGCATACGACACCTGAAGATCGCAGAGGGTGAAGACTACATTTTTATTGATTTTGCTGACGCGAAAGCATTATACTTAGCTTCGATGGCAAGAGGGCTTGTTGCCGAGTGTGTTGATTCATTAGAGAAATTGGTCGCCAAAAGCGCGGACGCGCTTGGGTAAAGGAGTGTGAAGGAACCACATGACCTCCTGACACTTGAGGACGTATTTTCAAACTGTACACTTACTGGGCTGTCTACTTCAGTCGCCGTTGATTCGCCACAGCTTTACGGGCAGCGCACCATCTGTTTCCGGTTGCTCTCCCGCAGCGTCATTATGACGCGACGGAGCCTCCACAACTCCTGACACGATTAGGCCCGTATTCACAAACCAACTTTGGCCTTACGTAGAGTTTTCCTCGAGTTTCCGTACGCTCTACATGTGTTATAAAGGCACAAAACTTGTAACTAGGTAAAAGATCACAACAGGACTAGTTCACGAATACTAACCTACTTTGTACACGAAGCTCAATAAAGGCTTACAACAGATGAGAAAAACTCGAGGTAAGCCTGAGGATGGTTCGTGAATACGGACCTAAGCGTAACTGAATGCGCCGCAAGGAGGCGAACGCGGCCTCCCGAGATCTGCGCATGACCACGCGAATCTCAGAGGTGATCCTGTAACTGTGAGTGTGATCGCGATAAGTCCTGGAATGAGGTTTCCCGAGGCGTGCCGTTAAAGCACCTGCGCTATCGCGACATGGCCTGCGCCCTTTTGCAGCAGATGAACGCCTTGCAATGACGCCCAGCCGATATGTACATGTCCACTGGACAGGCAGTTCTAGAACAGCAGTTCCCTGCCGCAAAAAGTTCCCTGCCGCAAAAACTACCTACCAGCCGCGGAGAAGAAGAGGGGAATCTCCGCCGCAGAAGTACTAACGTATCAGTGCCCGTGCAGACAGTCATAATGCAGCCACACGTCACAGAAAGCCCGATGTCCACGTTGTATAGCTTACACCGTCGACATCGGCAGGAGACACGAGGAAAAAGCGCTCCTACGACGAGGACAACAGTAAGAGTTAACGCCACCTTCAGTGTGTCAAACTATGCAAATAATAACTGTTCGGCCTGTCGCATTGCCTCGCTCTTTCTATCGCAACTCGGCAACAACACTCTGCGAGCGGCCCTGCGTAACAAGTGAAGCAAAAGAAACATTTTCGTTTCCTCGCTTTATAAGGACACGTGATCACCTCCAACTTTTCTTTCTTTCCGTCTTGCGTATGCTTCGAAACATTTCGCGGCTGGTGACATACGTTCACTAAGCGAACAGCGATCCCGACGAGAACATCTTGATCTCGGCGTTTGCAGCTCCGAGTTCCACATGCGCGCACCTGATTTCTAGATCATTAGATCTCGCGTCACTCTCTTAAGTCTCAGCTGGACGCCGTGTAACGGCAGTTTACATGCAGCGGAATATTGAAAGAACTGAGCAGGCCCGCAAATTCGGCCGCAGTAAACGTTACACAGCGGCGAGCAAGGGTGCAAAAGGTTAAAAAAAACTGTAACGGCAAGAGGACAGGCGTAACAAGCGCTATTAAATTAGATATATACAGATATAGGTTTGTGTCCCGCAAGCTACATGACGTTTGGTTTATACAGCAATGCACTACATGGCGAATGTTATTCGTGGCGCTGTTTCAAGGTGCCACAGCAAAAAACTGACATGTTATACTGACTCGAGGCACGAAAACAACTGAACGACGAGTCGACCACCATGAAGGCAAACACACTTTATGTCAAATGTGAACGGGCGCGCACGCACGCACGCACGCACGCACGCACACACACACACGCACGCAAGCACGCACGCACACACACACACACACACACACACACACACACAACCGTTTAGCCAATAGCAGATGGTGCATTGAACATAGGGGGGAAAAATGACCACACGCAGCAATCTTCCTTTCTTTCACGTGGACGCCTTGATTGCAGAGAACACGATATATGGCTTCTCCAAAGGAAGGCAGCAACCATACGTGCAAGCGATATTATCAGGCTAAACAATGCGACTGCTTCATGTCTCGAGAACGAAGAAAACGCAGTTCAAGCAGTTCTTGCGGGTGGTTGTCATTACGATGCGATACTTCAGCGAGATGGCACTGCAATGACATCCGAAGAGAGGACCACGTGAAAACGTACAGCACGCTGTCTATAGATCGGCAGCAATCGATTGCAACTTTTACACAAACTATCTCTGAACACGCATGCAATGGCGGGGGGGGGGGGGGGCTGGTACAGAAAAAAAAAGTGTGCTCACAAATGCAATCGCAGCCCAGAAGTATGGCAGTGCTAAGAACAATTACAAAAAGGACTAAGTAAAAACAGAGAAGCGATTCCACGTGTTCTGTCGTTGAACACGCGACCACGCAACCGAAAATAAAAATGCATAGCGGACACGAACAAACTGGCCCATCTCTATGAAACGCTGTGGATAATGGCATGAAATTCCTAATGCCTCGAACTTTGATGCCATTTATGCAGTGCTACACGGACGAACCTAATGTAACTTGCCATAATGTTACTACTAAATGCATTTGTCGGAACATTTTCAAACGCAAAATGCACATACTATACTCTCGATGCCATAAGTTGCGGGCAGCACAGTGTACTTGAAGCATTTGAAATAACATCTACGATGTAATATAAATACTATGTGATATTATTAATATTATTATTAACACGTAACTCATCCACACTGCTGTTTTTTTATTGTCACCTTAAAACTGCTCACTTAACAAGACGCTGTCATCTACACGAGTCAAATGACTTCATTCGATAACTGAAGCAATAAATAACGACGTCATTTCTCGTGAGTGCGTACCACAAGTGTAACCAGACAACGTGGTGATGTCGGTGCACCTACGGTCACTACGTACATTATCACGGCGGACATATACACGACTTCGTTTCCACAGACCTTGACAGAACGGGCATAGCGACAGATATCCAGCCGACTGCTACAGAGCTGCATCGCGAGTCACTTACTGCAGCGCAAAACCAGTGTAAAAAAAAAAACAAACACGCATGTCCGGACGTGTTCCAGCGCACAGGCGCACTTTTATTCATATACAGTGTTGATTTGAAAATGCGTCACGCAAAAATATCTGATACATCACTGCCCCAAGCGCTATTCAAGGCCGTGGTCTTGAACGCGTGATAAAGCAGCTGGGAGCCGTTTTGTACAGTTGGAAAAATTTTAAAATTAATTTGGAGCAGCCGTCACTTTTTTTTTCGGGAGCAATTGAGAAGAACAAATATGCATTGAAAAAGATACACACAGGTATATGACACGATGCATGTCTTTGTGTTGCTACCACAGCATCTAAACCTTTTTTTTTTCTTTTTTCGACAGCTTCACTGCATGTCAGACAGCCACGAAGTCACTTCGCGGCCATAGTGCTCGCTACAAACAAAGATCTTGATGGATCCGCCTATGCAGACGTGGAATGAGGAGGGATGCCTGCGCACTGACTACAATGTAACCCGCATTTTCACTGCCATGCTTTGCTCGGCAAAGTATGATGCCTGCGCACTGGCTATTATGTAACCCGCAGTTTCACTACCATGCTTTGCTCGGCAAAGTATGCGTCCTCCCGAAAACAGGGTCAGTGGCGCGGTCGCCCACCATCCTCACATCGCTCTCATCCCGCACCCATGTCACCAAGTGCCATGCATTGTCCAAACGTGAAAGACGCGTTTGATAATTAAACTGGTTACAAGACGAGTGCATCCCCTTCGACACCACTGCAACGTTATCATCGGCACCATGCTATACGT
The DNA here is from genome assembly GCA_013436015.1 of Rhipicephalus annulatus. Taxonomy (NCBI): domain Eukaryota; kingdom Metazoa; phylum Arthropoda; class Arachnida; order Ixodida; family Ixodidae; genus Rhipicephalus; species Rhipicephalus annulatus. The sequence goes on from WOVY01003129.1 coordinate 30,239, forward strand.
ACACCACGGCCCGAACGATCCAATAAGCCCCAATTAAGTCTCGCACCAACTGATCCCGCTTCATGCCTGCATGTATGTTATAACCTAATCAACCTATGCCTAACTACCTGCCGTTGTCCGCCGCGTTTCCGATGCCCTTATATGCATTCAGTCGATCTCACTCAACATCAGTTATCCGTCCAACCTGGCCTGAAGAGGTGTTTCTTTTATCTTGATGATGCAAACTTGTTACGTTTCTCATTCCATCACACGCCAATTAACAATGATATACGCGGACCGTAGCCACGGCACGACGGCTTCGGCAAACTAAGCCGCATTATTTTTCGCAAAGGGAATCACGAACGTGTTCTAAAGGCGAGTGGCCACCCATGCAGCTTGAAGCGAAAAGCAGCTTTTCGTCAATCAGGCACATGAAGCAACATCATGTGAAGTCTTGGAATGTTAAATACGCTGCATTATAAACTGTGCGACATCATCCTACGACAGGAACACACTTTGCAGCAGCTTTCGAGCGCACAACGCGAACACTATGAATACACCCTCTATCTTGTAAAATATACCTTAAATACAGCCCTCAACGATAGTTGTAGCGTGAGAACAGAACGACGACAAAGAGAGAAGGACACGAGTCGTCGTTCTGTTCTAGCGCTATAACTATTGTCACGTCATACCAACTAGCCCAAACTGCCACACAGCCCTGAAATCACGCGATTGTACACAGCTCGGCCTTCGAGATGGCCTCGCACGCTCGGCATTATACTCTACACGTGGCACATAATACGGCAAGACGAAACTGCAAGCTATGGGGAACTACAGCCAATAAAACGTCGGGCCATGCGCTCCAAGTACTCGCCATTGACGTACTATATACATCATGCGCGCACAGGCGTGTTTAACTAGCCCAACTGCCGTAAAACGGCACGTTTTTCGCAGAAAACGCGGTTTCTTTATCTTACGCCAACAGCTCTCGCCATTGACGCTGCACCTCGTTCGACGTGTCATGTCTGCATGTGCAAATAAATGGACAGCTTACGTCGCACTACGTAACTCTTTATGCGGCAGGCGTGCAGACCACGTGGAAAGACGATGGACAAACCTCATTGTACATGCATGCACTCCGCAAAACAAGAGAAAAAAAAAAGTGCACACACCTGAAATATGCGCTACATATGATGCGCAACATTTTTTTTATTATTTAAAAGCGTAAATTATCGATACACGTCAGAACGCTACCTTGAATGAGACTCAGATGCAACTTGGAACGCATACATTCAGCACACGCAGAAAAAGCCTCGACACCCGCTGCAATCGTACAGTAAGTTCTCGTTACGCATTTCGTATTTATTTGCTTATTTCACGCGCAAACATCGTAGGCGCCATATCATGCCACGATAAGTCATCGAGCCTGCGACATCACTTCCAGTGCCAAAACAGGTCACAAGCTCATAAATAGCGCGTAAAAACGCAAAATACGAACAAAAACGGTAACTGGTTTCGGAGGAAAGAGGTAGATAGACGGGACGAACCATTGGCTATTTGCACAGTTTGCAAGCAACTATTTAGGACTGGACGTAGCTATACAGCTAATTTCAGTCTTTCCATGACATGTGCACAATGTAGACAAGATAGCCCACGCTATATGAGAACCATGCAGCACCACCCCCATCCGGTTCTGCACCAACTGCACACCACGAAGCGCATGGGCTACTGCGAGCTCACGTCAGCTGGCAACCAAAGCTCGTCTTACAAAGCGAGAATGTATAAAGGAAAAAAATGAAATCAAACGAAGAAAAAAAGAAGGCTCGCAGTCTAGCGCGGTTCGATTATCAAAGTGTTCGATCGCGCGCTATAGCTGCCAGACCTCTCTCTCTGCAAGGTCACGTACACTCTAAAAAAAAAGGGAGCGAGAATGGAGAAACGGGCTCCGTTCCTCCTTCGGCGCAGCGACTTCCTCCCTTTCGGGCGCTTTACCCGTCGCGCCCTCTCGCGGCAAGGACCAAAGGAGCAACGTTCCTCCTCCAGCGTTCAAGTTACCCCTCAATCACGGGGGTCTTGCTCGCGCGCATGCGCACGCCAAGCCTATAGCCGCCCGCGGCCAGTCGCGAGCGATTCCTTTAACCTAAGATTGTTGTAAGCAATGCAGGAATGACGTTTTCTATTGTTTTATTAGTATAGAGTAAAAGCCTCTCTTTTTTTTTATCGTCAGGCACTCGCACGATGCTCCGCACACTTTCATGTGTGTCTCGTGTTGTTTCATACTACCAATTTGTCACGAATACAAGGAGCTCTGCTTCCCAAGCAGTCTTGCTTTATCGATTATACCTTAGAGTGTAAAAAAAAAAAATGATTTTTTTTCGGTGTCGACATACTTGGTAAGCCCACGCATTTTTAGTTTCGCACGGCACCAACAGCACTCATGAATTCAACGAGGCGCGTAAAAAAGCATCACACTTATTTTTTCAATAGTGTAGGAAACCTGATACCACTCTACAGTCCATGCGTGAAAGTACGATCATATACAATTGATAGAGTTATACGTGCCACTACCACCATATGGATGTTCTTTGCAGTTTACCCCCATTCGAATACGGCCGCCGTGGCCGGAAGTCGTACCTGCGTCCATCATCATAGTCACACGACACCCAATAAGGCTATGCTACCCCGGCAGGTGAAAGCACAAAGGGAAACAGGCTGCGAAGTTTCACCGAGCGTTTATTCGCCAGACTAGATTACAACCATCAGAAACTTTTTAAACATCATCATAACTAAACTTTTGTGAAAAGTGAACCAATGACTTCTGTAGGTTAAACCAAATTCTCAATCGCATTCGTTTTGAATTGCCCATGCCAGCACTGAGAAGTGGGAAGGAATTATGCACGCGAGCAGTATGTCTTTCTCGTCCATGATTCTCCTTTTTCGTGAGAAACTCAACACAAAATGCACTTCTAGTGGCAGCTGTGCACAGCAAGTAAGTACTAACGCTCACTCACCTTTGTGAAAAGAGTATTCCGAATCCAGAGTAATAACCACCACAGCCACAGCGCTAACAACAAAATTGTGGCACGCACTATGATTGCAAGTTGACACGCGAGGCGAATCGCGAGAGGCATCTGAAGCAGAAAAGTATGCAGGCACAACATTCTATAAAGTTATAGTAAACTTGCGCACTGCAGCGATAGTTCCTACACTCAAGTATAAGAGCTGCCGCGGCGCCAACAGCCACTGTCATGGCTCACGAAAAAATACCGTCGGATGCGAGGTCATCGCTTATTTATCTCGCAAGACCCGCGTTGTAACGTACGTATACACTGCTAGGACGGTCGTTACCGCATCAAAAACATTGTCATTGAAGGGCTAGTGGTGTACTATATCCATGGCTAACGGCCACACTTGTGGTACGCACGTAAAAATAATATAAGCAAACGTTAAGACGAAACAACTAAACGATGTCGACGTGACCACAGAACACCTACCACGACGGAGACAAAGTTTGGTCTGCATGCTGCGCCCTCTCCAAGTAAGAAGAAGAAAAAAAAACGTGACCTCTGAAATGCCTAACGCGCGGCGAGTGTTTGCAGTCTCAGAGGCTTCAAGAAAAAAAAAGTAACTGTGGCAGTGGTCGACAGATGGCGCAGCGTTCGAATTGCCGTGGGCATTCTAAGCACGGCTTGGGGCATCCGCCTTCGTGAAAACCTGATAAGCTCTAGTAATTATTCCGTTCATTATTGTGCAACAATTTATTAACTAAGCTTTACCTAAGCATCAGATACAATATATTTACGTGTGCGCATGTTGTGGTATTGATAAAAAACGTAAAAAAACGTGTAAGAAAACCTACTTGTAACCTGTGCCGCTCATGTCAGTCGAAATTCATCGCTATATAAGCTGGCGCGCTTTCATGGTACAGTGTGAGTAAACACGTCGAGGTGTGAGCCGCTGGTTTTGAATGGTTGATTGTGCTCTTGTTGCGTATTTGTTAGCGTATACGCTAGTGTGCTTGTTGCGTACTATTTGTGTTACTATGTGCCCATGTGTGCATGCGTAGCTATATGGATTGCATCAGCACATAATAGGCCCTCGGTGCCCGTAAGTGGTCTTGAATGGGTTGATGCGTAAACAATCCTCAAGGGAGCCGTGATAGTGGGTAATAACATCAATAAGTTGACTGCCCAATCCCTCCAGATGGCGCCACCTACCACCACCTACTTCATTGCTATGACGCTCTCACACCTCCAGCCATTTATATATCGTTGAACATCTATCTATCAAAGCTGCACTACGGATTCGGAATGGTTTCGCTGCGATCGAGTGTACGGTTCGGAGGCACATCTCGTGACCTGCGGACCCGTAAGCGCATGGATAACGTCGCTACACTATGTGAATCTGCGAGAAATAAATACAGCAAGCCTAGCATGCACTCTTCAGGTGAGGGCTCTGCAGAAACCGTGTCTTTCGGAGTGAACGTGGCTTCGCTGACCGAACGAAACGTACTTGCTCCGTCGTTCTCTTTCGCGATGTGTTCACCGCCACAGGTTCGTCTGCTTGTTTTTATAATAATTTCGTTCAATATCAAGCTCAGCGGGACCGTTTTTTGTAACTTTCAGTGCCGTGTACTCCTTACCAGTCGAGAATCGTTGCATTTGCTAAGCCTACTCGCTTCGCCGGGGGGCAGCCATGTTGATTTTCATAAGGAGGAACGTGTTTCTCCGTGGATGAGGGAGCAACGTTTCTCTATTTGAAGACGAACATTGGGGACATCGCCGTTCCTCCCTAAATGGAGAGTACGTCACTCCATTTTTTTTAAGAGTGTAGCACCTGCATGCCAACTAAACGTACGCTCTATTCAGCAGGCTACAAGATCGAAAGCTTCCGTGAACATCAATGCGATTTGGTTGGTGAAATTCAAAAGTACAGGTCTGAGCGCGGCGCTTAGTTCATAAACCCTGGCGAATAATCAATCCAGCGATTCGCAAACACCGATGAGATAAATTAAGAATTTGTTCACCGTTTTCCCGCTTACTTCAGAAATGAAAGAAAACGACGAAGAAACATTAATAATAGCAATGATAGTAATACGTTTTTACGTCCCCAAATTATGATATCATAATGTGAAACACCGCAGCGCATGGTTCCTAAACTTTCGAGCCACTGGGGTAACCTACGGGCCCCACAATTTATGTACTACACAGACATTAATTGCTTTTCGCCCCAATCGAAAGGCGCCAGCCGCAGTCGGGATTCGATCCCGCGACTGAAGCACCGCACCTGCTGAATTGCTGCGGGTGATCAACGACGAAATAACAAAACGGTAGAATCTAGGCATAACAATCATTAACGAGTATTCGGTTCACACAGAACTATCAGGTGCTCCAAATCGCACGATGAAAGTTCGTGAAAACGAAGTCACATGTCCAGGGTTCGTCAGTGGCGCTCCACACAACCGGGCGGTCTGGAAGGGCGCGCCACTCTTGATCGGTCATCGACGTTCCGAGAAGCGCCTGTGACGTTGTTGTTAGTGGTTCATGAGGAAAAGGAAGAAGGCACCTAATTTCTGTCTGCCTACAGGCGACACGGCGCAGTATATACGCCATACGCGTGACTTTTCACACGCTCTTTCTCTCGAAGAGCAGCTCTAGATTGATATGTGGGGTTTAACGTCCCAAAACCACTATATGATTATGAGAGACGCCGTAGTGGAGGGCTCCGGATATTTAGACCACCTGGGGTTCTTTAACGTGCACCCAAATCTGAGCACACGGGCCTACAACATTTCCGCCTCCATCGGAAATGCAGCCGCCGCAGCCGGGATTCGAACCCGCGCCCTGCGGGTCAGCAGCCGAGTGCCTTAGCCACTAGACCACCACGGCGGGGCAAGAGCAGCTCTAGCGAAGGGCGCGCTGGCCCCCGTTCTAAATATCGACCGTTCTCGCGCCACCGCCCAGGAATTTCGCAATCCGCAGACTAAATTGCTACTGAGTGACGGCCAATGATAAAACTTATGGTGAGAAGTCATAGGTATGTCGTAATATAACTGTGGATCATTTAAATGTCATATCGGACATTGAAGCGAAATTTTATAGGTGGGGTTTAACGTCTCAAAACCACTATTTGATTATGAGAGACGCCATAGTTGAGGGCTCCGGAAATTTCGACCACCTGGGGTTCCTTAACGTGCACCCAAATCTGTGCACACGGGCCTACAACATTTCCGCCTCTATCGGAAATGCAGCCACCACGGCCGGGGTTCGATCCCACGACGTGCGGGTCAGCAGCCGAGTACTTTAGCAACTATAGATCACCGCGGCGGGGCACATTCAAGCAAAAGGAGGAAACCATCATTAATATATATATATATATATATATATATATATATATATATATATATATATATATATATATATATATATATATATATAACGTGTACCGACATCGTACAGTACCCGAGCCTCTAGCATTCAGCATTCACCGAAATGCGACCGTCACGGCAGCAGCCAAGAAAACAAATACGGTATGACTACCGCTGTTACTGCTGCGCTTAGCCCTGGCACTTGCTGACGAGTTATCAAATACCGGAGACAAACCTCTGCCTACTCAACCAATGAGCGTGGACGATTGGCAATTCATGATGGAATTCTGGCACACCTCTGCTCACCGTCCTTGTTTTCTGCAGCGCATTGCGCATCGACCTTCTCAACCCCCATGGAAAAAAAAAAAACTTTTCACGGCTTCTTCACACAGCAGAACACCGAACACCAAGGAAAGTGCGTTCGTTGTTTGGATAACTGTTTTCTCGCAACCGACATCGACGGCAGGCTGTACCACCGAGTTGCCTCTTGCCTTCGACCGAATGCCCTTGCCTCTGAATCAACGGTCCATATAAGGTCGTGTTGGCTGAGGCCACAATACGCGAACGCAAGACTTCGCCTGGTACTACAGCAAGAGCTCACTGCCCGACCCCTTCTATCTAGGGCCTCGCGAAAGCGCTCGGAGAGGAGGAAAGAACAAACGCGCTGACAATGCCAACTCAACGGGAGACGAAGTATATATGCCTGCCCTGGAGCGCTGCCGCGGTGAACGATGACTCACATCTAGCGGTGTCACATCTAGCGTCGAAAGGGAAGACGCTTCTGAACACGTCAGCTGATACAGCAGACTTCGCGCAACCCGATAGCGCAAACAGAAACGCGGAGAAAAAGATTTAAAAACAGGGCGCCAACCATTTTTATAAAAAAAGGACTGCGTAAGTGTCAGGTAGAGATGGGGAATAGAGAGAGCCTCGAAAGCGAGAAGCCAAATGCGAGGCGCGATGTGCAAACACGCGGTAAGAAGAGCCCGAGACGCTTACTGGTGCCGGTGCACTCAGAATTCGAAAGAGGGCCAATGTCCAACTCGCCCACGAGGACGCGCCGACGCCGTCTGCGCGCGTAGGCGGATGAACAAACTTCGTGCGGCCGAAGTTCGAGGACTTCAACGCAAAATGAAAGCGTCACACGAGCTGGCCATACGTATACTCCCGCGCTTGAAGACACGCAACATTCCTCCGTTACGCAAGATGAAGGAAATCGCAGGGCAAGCTAGTCGTCAATGCACACAAACCAAAGGCCCATCCCCTGAGGTAACGTAGCAGGTCCCAATAACACACAATCCCGTACCTAGTGAAAAACACACGGCATGTATAAGTAGCCGAAAGCAAACATTGCAGAAGCGACACTACAGTTTCGTCCCGTTTGCATATATCACCATCGACCTTTTCTTTTTTTCGGGGTGGGGGGTTCAACCATAATTTATGTACGTTGGCGCGTGTGTTTGTACATGTGCGTGTATATACACGCAAGCAAAATTATAAATTTCGGACAGTATTGACCCCCCCCCCCCCGCCTATGATTCCCAGAAGTCATTCAAATGAATGCCCAGTCTATGTGTCGCACTCCGTATAGTTCAGGGTGTATCGGGAAGCGACGCCGAAAATTATGTAACAATGTTCAACCACAAAACATTGAGCCACAGATTTTCTGCAGCGTAAATGTTTCGCTCAAAACCTCGACGCCAAACGTGCCTTCTAAAGGAAATTCGGCCGGCATCCGCCTCTCAGAGGGATCGCGCGAATGCCAACCGCCGAAGAAGCCAGCAGGCCGGAGGGTCCGCGAGCCGCCACAGCGACATACTTGTGCACTGCCCGGAAGCGAGGACAATCGCAAGTGAATCAAGAAGGAAAGGAGGCCAGGCAAGTACCTCCTCTCTAACGGAACCATGCCAAGCCGAGACCCTCTCTTCAGCCAATGCATTCAGTGAAGCCAGCCGAGGCAACTACTGCCCTATACTCTGGCAGAGGACGAAGAGCTGCAGCAATTTTCAAAGCCCAGTTTTCTTATTGAGGAAAGAGATGTAGAAAGAAAGAGAAGGAGCAACCGATTCTCGGAACGCACGGAGGCTGCACCACAGGTGGAAAAGAGCCCAAAGGAAATGATTCTGAGTCAGCCGAGCCAATAAACGCATGCAGCGATACATGAAGCATACGCTATCCATAGTTGTCGAGCACTGCCTGTATACTGCGGCACTTAAAAAAGTGCGTGCGGAACTCGCGCTTCTTTTAAGCGACTGATCACAACGCAGGCAAGAAAACAAAACTTAGACTGCTTTTTTTTTATTTAAAATTGGAGTCTTGCAGTATAGGCAAACCAGCACAAACTGCGGGATGTAGTGATGCACCAGGAAGCCCGTTTCTTTGGAAACTAGGCGCAACCACAAAATTAAAAGCAGGATGCGGCTTTGAGTCAACTCATTCGAGTTGCGCATCAAGTCATAGCGCATGGGATAACAAAAAAAGTTTGAGTAACACCAGTTTTAACTTCAGAAGCGCGCACAGTGAATTGAACTCAAACGCGGTCAGACACGAACATTCCTATTTGTTGTACAGCGCCTATTGAGCAAGAGTAACCAGTGAGAACAGAAGGTACGCACTGAAAAGTGGCGGTCTGTTAAGATCAACGGAATGGGTGCTAAAGGAACCGCAGGAGATGACGGCACAGAGTTGGCCGGGATAACGATATGATACCAGTTTGCGGGTACGCAATGGAATAGTACCGCGCCGGACAGGGTGGGTCTTGGAGACGCTGCGGTGCAAACGAAATGGGCTGGTAACCATAAAACATTGAGAAAGAAATAGGTAAGCAGATGAGGTTAAGAAGTTGGCAGGTATAACGCGGCTGCAGAAAGCCAAGGACCGTGTTGATCGGCAGACCATGGGAGACGCTTTTGCACAGAAGTAGGCGCAAACTATCATTAGTGGTAATATTATTACGGAGGAAGCTGGATATATACTAACAAGTTCGTGCGTGTTCACATAGCGTAATTTCTTATCAGACACATAGCGAACAAAAAACTGACAAAAAGAAAGACAGAAAATGGCCACGACACCACAGTACAGACAAAAAAAAGAACAAAGACCTTTCGTAGCAGGCCTCCTTATTCCTCTAAATGCCCCCACGATCGCCGGAAACGCAGGCGGCAGCGCACACGACCAACAAAAGACTAACAAAGAGGAACAAGAAACCATAAGCGCGCACACGAACACAAGCTCCTTCCTGTTGCCCCCCCCCCCCCCCCCCACACACCACAAAAGCAGAAAAATCGTCACTCACACTGCCCCATCTCTCGGAATGTTGTCACAGGCGCCTTTCAGGCGCAGAAGAATGCGAAAAGTAGATAAGAGAGCGCGCAGGACACCCCACATCTCACGAGACTTGCGCAGCCATCGCACGGCGGCCTTTCAAATCACGAAGTCCCGCTTTCTGTTTGGTACTTTTGTTTTTCTTTTGTCCTCCCTGCAACCTACACGAAAATGCGTCAAGTTCGCTTCTTCAATAAAACACGGTAAAAACTCACTGGCACATTTGGCTTAGCTCCGAACTTGCAAGCTTCGGAAAAACCTCTTCAAACTAAAGCGAGACTCATTACAATACAGTTGAGAAAGCACGCAATGTCCCGTGCCTCCCCTGGCTCAATCGTCGGTCAGCTTCATTAGTTACGCTTAATAAAAGAAAAACTAGTCCCTCGGATAAACATACGTAGTCAAAACTGTTCATAAGTCATTTAGAAAACGACTGGATTACTGCAGACAGGACGACACGCGAGACTGAGAGGCTTTATTACACCTGCCTCCGTCCGCTGCTGCAACGAACGTATAGTGTCGCGATTTCATCGAACCTGCATCTGCTCGAAAAAAAATATATAGCTGAGGAAGGTATTTTAGTTGTTATTGTGTCGCCGGCTCGCAAGAGCAGTTGAAGAGAATACAGGAGGGAGGGGGGAACACGCCTTACAGTCAGCACGTAAGGTGTCGCTCTGCAAAGGTCGAGTAAGCGCGGGTTAGGTTACCGCGCCACAGCAGTCACTTTGCGATGGTTGCGAAATGCAACAGAAAACCAGTACGCCCAGCTAACGATGAAGAATTCCAGGACATCGAAATCAATTGGGTGTCCACCACCACGACGTGCATCACGCTCATGCTGTGTTCCGATTCTTACCTCCGTATTCAGAAACGCTCCTCGACTCGACTTTCACTCTTCACTTGGCAAGAGTTGAGCACTGCGCCACTGCTCAGCCGAGAATGATGCTGCATTACTCAAGAATCGCAGCAGCTTATCGCTGATATGCAGTGACTTGCCGTGCCTAGAGGCGGCGCTCCCATCGGCTTTCTCAAGTGAAGGTAAAGCGTTGAGTGAAGGGACGTCCATGAATACGGGGGTTAAACAGCATCGTAGACGGTCTACGCGGACAGCTTAGAAGACAGTGCCAACCCCATACTGTCCGCAAAATAGAACACATCTGAACGGTTTCTATCGGGCATCGAGGCTCTCTATAGTCGGTGACAAGCTATGCATAAAAAGTGTACCGCAGTCCATTTGTACTGCGCAGAAACGTACCGCGCAGAAACGTCCCCTTCGAGAGATGTGCATTGCTTCTTCATGAACTCCGAGATGAGCGCGGTAAGGAGAAAGATTTAAAGAGCAGATATATTTCTAGGCTGAAGCTGAACTCCGTGCCCTCACAAGGTTTCTTATTGAGCTTCGATTTCTTTACTTCGATATCAATGAAGGATTGCAAGATAATGGATGTATGCGGGAAAATTGTTGCCCTTGTTTGGGAACTGTATACTTCCGTTTTTAGCGCGGACCCATGAAAAATAAGGGCGATGCGGCCTCGTGGGCAGTGCTTATATTTATTTTTAGGTTGTCACCGACTACAGGCTTCTACGAGACGAGGCGCCACCTCGTGTCGAAAAGAGAAAGCTAAAATAAACAACGTTACTTACTTTTTGGCTTATTTCGTGTTAAAATCTTTTAAAAATATCAACGTTACTCACATAAGCGTCTGGAGAAGCTTCTGATTGTGTGCAGACGACCCTTCCGGCGAGATCCGATCTGAGCGATTCGCGGAGCCGCCATTTTGTTTAGACAGCAGAGTAGCCTGCATCGCATTTGTCTACGATGCCGTCTTCTCGGAGCCGTGTATTTTGCCAGCTACGTGAGAATTGGATTGGGACTTAAGATGGCCGCCTTCCATTCAGCTGTCTGTCTAGCCGTCTACGGCGAGTTTCGGAACACACCCCGTGTCACGGTTTTAGCACGCGTTGCGGCGCGTTTGTACGGACGCGCGTACGTATGACGTTACATACGTGAGCCAAATAGCTGCTTCAGATATAAAAATCCAAGGCTGGAAACGTTGCTTGAAAGTGCAGCGTGGCACTAATAGGACGAAAGAAAAGGGGAGACTAGATAAGTACGTCGTCTTTACACAGTGCTTGTAACGCGCAGTGACTTCAACTATCGGTTATCAACGTACTCAGGGTAAAGTTGCTTCGGGACGTTACAAGACCAGCTTGTGTGAAAGCACTTGCTACCCCCCCCCCCCCCCACCCTTAGCGCCCGCGTATTTACTTATGCACGAGCGCCTACGCACGCATACACACAAAAATGGCTACGCGGTTATCGGGGCCGCATTGTTAACCATAGCCAAAACTCCTAGCTACACCCCCCCCCCCTCCGACCATGTCACACGCACAGTGAACGCTGCGATTACCGGAAAAAGGTCCACGAATAAGGGCTAACGAACGGCGCCAGAAACGCGGAGGGCATTTCCGCTATCGTGCGACAGATACGCACCTTGCGCGAGCCACACGCTCCTCTTCCCCGAGCGTTATCTTTCCGGAGAAAACAAAGCAATCGGTTATTTGCGCTTCGGTTCACGGACGGCCACTTGCATGGGAAAACTCGTTGGTCCCCGTGGTATCGCACCATGCCCCACGCACCTGTACAGTGCCCCTGATCATTATTCAGCTCAACAATCGGTGATCAGATTACCGGTTCACAACCCGCCTCGGTGACTGTTCAGAATATGTGTAGTTAGGTATATACCCTACGCTACCTGCGGTCAGTCAACGATAACGAAAAGGCCTCCTCCACAAATCCGTAGGCTGTGGTCCTAGTGCTACAATTGATGCTACCCAATCAACCAATTCAGAACCTATATATAAGCACCTACACAATAAGAGGGCGTGTACCGCTACGATGCAACGCAATGCCCTTATTTACGCGTCAAAACAGCAGGAGAAAATGCAACACACATCGTATACACCAGAGCTCTCTAACGGCGACGTTTCATATTTTTGCGCATTTTCACTAGTCATCAATAATGGTATCGCGCCAAAACAGGACAATGGCAACAGAGCAGTCTCCGTTTTCCCTGTTTACCACGCACGTCTAATTGCCAACAGCGCTGGCCGAACAATGCCAGAGCCTTATCGCTCAGGCAAAAAGGAAGCGTCGTTGCCTTACATAAAGATAGAAAATATGCCCGGAAAGAATTTTTTTTTTCTAGTTCTTCCGAGTGAGGCGGGGTTGCCTACAATCACAAAAGTTTCGTTTGACTGCCTCCCAGGGCACGCATGCTTAGCTCGTTAACCACTGGAAGAAAGGTTGCGCCTTTTCCAACTAAAAAGGCCCAGCGGTGCATACTTATACGAGCCAGCTGAGCGAAACGCTTCGCAACTAATTCGCAGAAGAAAAAAAAAAAGATCAGCTGACTGAGCGACGCGAATGCACCGTGCGACCGAGATAAGGCCACCCGCGAGATGTGCAGCGGCGATAGCCCACGGCGCCACATACGAATTCCTCGTCTCGTTTTGCTGCTGCCGAAATCGAAACAGTGCTCGCCGTAACTGCGCACTTGGCCGCTGTTACCACCACAAAGCGACGACGTCTTTGTTGCGGACGAAATGAGACCGTCCAGTTGATTGAGTAAATTCGGGCGCTCGCTGATTGCCGGCGCTCGACAAGACACAACGTGTAGGCGAAAGACTTTGACCAAAATAAACGGTAATAATATAACGACCAATAACCCAGCTTGTGTGTGCCGACGGGCCACATGTGACGAACTGCTGCCTGCTGCTTGCTAAAGCTCTCGTCGGCTGCGACAGGCCGAGAAGCGCTAATTAAACGACTGTGTAAGCAGAGCAAACAATCAGTATAAAGCTGGTTCTCTGAATTGGGCAGCAAGACTAACTAGCTCCACGTTTACTGCGGCGTGTATTAATTATTGAGACCAGACGGTGTAATTTTTTTTAACGTCTACAACGGGATAGCACAGTTCTGATTCTTATAAACCGGATTGCAAAGCATGGCCGTGATAAATCTATATCCATGTAGAACTCAAAGGAGACACGGTCACGCTAAACCGAATTCTGTAACCAAGCTTTGCAATGTAACTAAGCTGCATTATCAATTAATTTCCAAAAATATTGAACTGTATTCCAATTATATTTTCGTAATACTTTTGCAAAGTACACTTTACTACAAGTTAATACTTCATATTTACCCTTTATTACCTTTATACCCTTTATACACAGCACATACACATTCAGGATATCAATGAGATATCAATAGTCAACGTCCCGCACTTTACGTTTCGCACCAATTTAGTTTTTTCCGTTTTTTTTGTTTGTGTAAATGAGTAATGCTATATCTCAGTCCCAAGCGATTACATAAGTAAGCAGTAATGTTCTCTTTCAGTTGATAAATTTCCAGTCAACAAATGTGATATACTATACTAACTATTACAGCAAAAAGTAATTATGCAACGATTCTATTTCTGAACCTTTATCACTGCAATGGCCTGGCGCGAAGCGACAGGTGTACACAACCTTGAGCACAAGCCGCGACGTGTGAATGGCCATTTTACTTATGGTAAGAAGAAAGGCTCGTCGTCTCCTAAAAGGAAACTGTGGTTGGAAGGTTTTACAAACACCTATAGGTTGTAGAAAGCACGACAAGAGGAAACGTCTACCCCAGACGTTATAGGATGTACATCACCTTGACACATCTCACAGATTGCACATTGCAATTAGAGTGAGCCAGATTAAAAGTCTGTTCGTCAACAATTACGTCAAATATAGGCACCGCACATTAAGGCAGACGCATGCTGCAGTCGCTCACGAATCTGGTTTAGCTATGTTGGCGCTTCCAGAAAGCTGACGCTAATCTAACCAGCATTATGTCGTCAAAGACGACAGAAGAGAGAGAGATGAAGGATATTTTTGTGCACAAGCATTTAGAATTAGTTACACAGTAACACAGAAACTCATGGCGATTAAGGTTACCCAGAGTACGCTGCTATACTCTGCGTTTAATGCATCGGAACACTCTTACTGAACGGACTTACGAACAGCAGTGACCAATTGAGCTGAGTTTTTGGTCGGAGGGAATTCAACATTAAGTGCCCTTCTTCAGTAACAATGCGTGCAGCACCAAGACACTGGCTTAAATTTGTACTGACGCAAGAGAATGTTTGAAAATGAGATAATTACGAATTAGGTCCAATATTCAAATGAGAGGTGGGGGGGTCCTTCATTTTAAGATCAACTAGAAGAAAAAAAAGCAATACGGCTCTGCCTTGTCAGGAGTACGGGATCTGTTTCTGCCGACTGCGTCAGCGTTGAGCTATCGAAACCACTCCCAATTAAACGGCCGCTGGCACCGTTGGAAACAGTACAAGGTCCTTCAGTAGCGCGCCCATTCTGTGATAAGGACTTCTAAGAAGAATCCGTGCTCCGTTTATCCAGTGCAGTCGCTGCAAGGTTTCGGATATTAGCACGTACATTGTACGCGCCGAATTGGCTCTACTTGTCAGCAATGAACATACTGTTGTGGAACTGCACCGTTTATGACCGAAACGTCCTCACACCTCAACCAATCAGCCATCACTTTTTTAGGCTGCAGAAAGGATCGTATACACCGAAGTACACAGCATAGGGGCATCAGTTCTAGACAGTGCGGTTTAACCAAACTGCGCCTGTGAGAAGAAGGCCGAAACTATGTAGATTTCACGCATTCAATTCATGGACTACAAGAAACAGCATGTACAAGATAGAGAAAAAGCGAGCAGGTGGGAAAGAAGGGGGAGATTAAAAGATACACCTATTTTCCCACCGCAGGCTCTGTCGGAAGTATATCAATCCAATAATGAAGATTATGATGCGACTCTAAAGAATGAGACGATCAAGTCAATCATTTATACCTATAGAGACGGGAAAAAAATCCGAAGCTCGCGGGGGGGGGGGGGGGGGGGGTTGGACAACCCCGTTTCGTTCCCTGCAACGAATATTGAATCATGTTTATAGTGGTGCAGGTGTTCTTGCTCCTTCGTTGAACCTTCCACGTGCGGAGGTCCCGCATTCGACGTGAACACCGTACACAAATACACCGGTAAACAACGAAGGCGCGCAGAATTAGCACATCTCTTATATCTTGTCGTCGTACCCCAGCCGTCCAGTCTAAACTAACGCGAACGGGAGTGAGGTCTGCAGGTACTTCCAATCCCACGCTCGTCAATCCCGCCGCGTTTTTGAAATTTGTAGATTAGCTGCACGAGAGTGGGTGCCGCGAAGTTTTCCAGTCCCGGAGGCGAAGCACACGGATCGACCTCCTTTTTTCTATCCCTCGCGAATTTCAATGGCGCTCTGCACGCGAGCAAGTGAATCGTATTGGCTTCTGCAAAGCCGAGATCAACGTTAGACCGGCGGATCAATCGCAGGCCTTGACTCGCAAGCCGAACCGGCCGCGTTGCAACAGCGCGGCCCGCGTAACTACTTTACGTAAGCAGCTGCTACGGCTGGTGATTGGCCGACTGGCGTTTCCTCTCCGCCTATTGACTCGGCTCGATGTCGCATCTCCCCGCGCGAGTGCGTCATCGGATCGCGGATTACATTCACTATGAGCCGGAGAACGCCCCACCGCGGTGGTCTAGTGGCTAAGGTACTCGGCTGCTGACCCGCAGGTCGCGGGTTCAAATCCCGGCTGCTGCGGCGGCTGCATTTCCGATGGAGGCGGAAATGTTGTAGGCCAGTGTGCTCAGATTTGCGTGCACGTTAAAGAACCCCAGGTGGTCAAAATTTACGGAGCCCTCCACTACGGCGTCTCTCATAATCATATGGTGGTATTCGGACGTTAAACCCTACAAATCAATTATGAGCCGGAGAAAGAACGGTATCTTGAACTCGGATACCTTGCACATAACGCGATGGAGTTTCGTATTATCCTTGTTTGAATGCTTACTACGTTTCAACAGCTATCATAAACAGCTCCGGATACCACGGCAGCAGTTCCACTGGAACCAGTTTTCGAAGCTGGGTTTACTGTGCCGTCGAAATCTTGATTACACAGAGGGCTTTCAGAAAGTGTGAAGCTCAGTAAATGCTGACATTTTACCGTGACGTTATAGAGTCGATTTTCACAAGGCGCACCTACCGACGTCGTCACTGTGGTGACGTCAGGGTACGGTGCCAATGCTCGTCACTCCACGAAACAAGTACGGCTAGTTGCGATGATGTCAGGTACCAAAACGCACAAAATGGTCGCCTGACACCACCGACGGAGCGGCCGAGGAAACGTCACGATATGTCGTGACGTCAAAATATAGCAGGAACCGAAACTAGCTTTCAAAAAAACATACTGTATTTACTTCTTCAATCTGCACCCACGCTTACCAGTACATTTTCTGTGATCTTGAATGATTGGCCCTTCATTTGGCACACACACACCAAAAATGAAGATTTTAATGTCAGTACTTTTTTAACAGTCCAATAATCTGATGAAGAGGCTAGCGCCTTCCGCCATTCAGTCATACACCCTTCACGTCATGTGCGACATTTCCACCCTCACCGACATTATAAAGAGTTACATTCAGGTTTGTATGTATTTTCCGCTGCGGAAGCATGAATAATTGTTGCGACTTGACGTCCCAAAACCACGATATACGATAAGGAGGAACGCCGCAGTGAAGGGCTGCGGAAATTTCGACCATATGGTGTTCTTTCAAATTAACGTGCACTGCCTTCGCACAGTATACACGGACCTCATCGATTTCGCCTCCTCCGCGACTGGGTTCGAACCCACTACCTTCTGGCGAGCACCGTTACGCCCGATACGGACTTTCTTTCGCGACGTCCCCACAATATAATGATGACAGTTGGCTGTGTCACCCTGGGAGACATCGACTGCGCTTCAAGGCACGCAGAAGAGCAAAACGATTTTCTTTTTTTCGCGCATAAGTTAAGTACAATTTCGCAATCTCGAAAACACCTCTCTTACTGCGACACGACGGTCGGTAAGCGAGAAAAAGCTCGAAAATTAAATGCGGGTGCAGACGCCACCTCGAGATTCCCGCGCTAAGCACCATGACGTCATAAATTTTGAAGGCATCTACAGTGTCCTAGGAAGCATCTAATCACTAAAAAAAAAATGAAGCACACTGTCATCGGCGGGTGCCACATACACAGCATGCGAAGTTTTAGGAAAATTTCATAGAGCGAATCTCGCGAAAATACGAAAAATACATTACGAAATTTTCTACGTCACACGCACAGATTTCGACGCGAAGTTTAAAAATGAAATTTTAACCTTAATTTCCTCCGCTAATAATGAACTTAGGATAGTGATGAAACGTGGTGTTCGAGCTCTCAGAGTGCAGTCTGTCAATCTAAATCAAGTTGTCTCTTTAGTGTCCCCCGAGAACGTAATGACGCACAGACGGGAAGTGCCCTGCCCTCGTGATTTACAAATGTAAGCAAAAGGCAACGTGTTGCTGTGGCTTCGCGAGAAGCTCCGGAAGTGCGACTCCCGACAAGTTGCTCGCACCCTACGTAGGTATACCGCCCAGCAAAGTTCGTCAGGCGCAGTGGATCGGCGATGGCAGCAGTTGATAGTATAGTGAATAGAAAGGTTCTTTCTAGCCACTATAGTTAATAGTCCGCGTAATATTCACTGCGCATGCGAAAGTATGATTTCCAAACAAACAACCCCCACGACAGAACAGACTACGTTCCTCGCCATGTAGGGAGAAAGTTAGGATGGGGCGTGACATTCAAGCACGCACCGATCTGTGAAAAAGCCTCACTGACACCCGCTGGAATGTGGAAAGGCGAACGCGCTCAGCGCTTTACAAAGGTTCTCCGAACTAGAGCTTTCATTTGAAAACGATTGTTGTTGGAAAGCCAACCAACAGTGTTTTGCACGGTGTCAATTAGGTTAACGTTTCTTGCAACTTTCCGGCATCCGACAATAAACTCACAAAACTGCGCGTAGATCCAGCGTTATTCCCAACCTCGAAGTCCCCACAGAGGCGTTAACAGCAAAGCATATTTTTTTTTTTTTTCAGAAAGCAGACGACCTTACAGGTACGGTCGCTCAGAAAGCAACGACCCAGATTGGATGAATGGCCCACGGACGCCACCGACCGCGGCCGACGCTCGAAATGAGGAAAATCGGGCCAGCTTGCACGACATGCTGGTCTTTTTCGGAGAGGAAAATTTCCAATTGTATAACTCAGCAAAGGCGCACGATATCATCCAACGAAACTTTATCCAGTTCATCATCTACCCCACGCTAGATCACAGAAAAAAAAAAGATCTACAAGCGCCAAGGCAATATGGAGCAATCTCCCACGTAAGCGAGCCCTTCGGACGCAAAATTCTCCTGTAACCAACGTTCTTTTTTTTTGTTCTCTCACTCCACGGGTATTTGTTACAGCACTCGACTTGTTATTCCATACGTGTTTCCTACATTAAAAATTCCCTCGAAGTGAACGCAACCTAAATCCGTCCATCCGTGACTGTAATTCGCTTTCGGATGCTTCGCGCTCTGTCAAAGCGAAATTAATTCTGCAATAAATATAAAAGAACATGCGGGTGCCTTCGGGTTACGCTAAACACTGGTACGGCCTGCCGAGTTGTAAATAAATCTGGCAAAAGCGGGTTTACGGTCGGCGACCCGACAGCGTTAACTACACAAACAATTTTCATCGAGGCGTGTCAAGCAAATTAAGCACCCATCGATCGTGAGTGAATCACTGCTGCAGTGGCAAGCCCTACGAGATTATATGGCCTCGTCGAGAGCGATTCGCGCGTTCGAATCGCAGCAAAAATCGGCGCTCACGGTACTTCTACAAACCACTAAGCAGCTTAAGGAACAGCAATAGAGAAATCGTTGCTCCTTGCATGGCAGAATACATACTATTTTGTAGCTGAACTGTGCTTAACAGCTTTTCAGCCAACTTCTATGTTGCACAGTTGGCGCATTTTACAGAGATCAAACGAAACATTTTGCCAGCCCGTGCACTAATAAAGGAAACGGTGTTTACAGCGTGAACCAGACAGCAGGCACAGAGGACCAACCTCACAACTGTCGCAACGTAGAAACGACGGACGCCTATCGCCTATCATCACTGCAAGTCGTGCCATTTGCTACGGAAGCAGCGACAGTGCGCCTTGCAACGCTCAATCGACTTATCAACTCCGAAAGCGCGCGTACCTTGTCACAAGACACCGAAACGTGAACAGTCACAACAGTCGTGCGACAACACAAATTAGGCCTAGAGACGAAATCGGCCAACACATTCTGTCATCACTCACCAATAGCAAGAAGAAGCAGGCGGAAATCCTTAGCAGGCTTGCGGTGGAGGGTCGTAAGCTGGCGTTATCCATTCTGTGCACAGGAGCGTCACTGCACGACCGCGAGGAGATTTTGCGACTCACAAACGAAACACCGAATAATTTAGAAGGAGCCGTCCGTGGGGGAACCATCCTGCTGCGGAGCGGCGGGGAGTTGGCCGGCGCTAGGCTTGGCTGCTTTACGGGGCACTCGAACACACTTCCACCGAGCGGTTGCGGGAAGGGGACGAAAGCTAAATTTTGGGTGAAAAAGTAACGAAAAGGTTTCGACGATGTGGTCCACTAGCACATGGCTGCAAGTGGCGGGCGCCCCGAAGCTCACAGCGTTCGTCACTGAACACGAAGACTCATCGCTTCCCGCAAGCGACGCGACGACGGTGCAGTCACGGCGGCGCTCTGACGATAACAGCGGCAGCCACCTAGCGGCCTTTGCCCTAGACGATGACGCACGCCGCGAGCTCGGGGAGAGGGCGGGAAAGCGTACGAGCAGGCCACATGACACAACTGCGCTTCGGGTGGAGGAGGGCACAGCATTAGTGCTGCGGCCGCGTAGGTTTACCCTGTGGAGGAGGCTGCGGTGTGGCCTTGAAAAAGCGGGACCCTGAAAAGCGCTTGAATAACATCGATACCATAATTAAAGGATGAATAAATAAAAGGTCACTTGGAATTATTACACACTTGTGAGAAACATCGTCACTAGCTTGATGCCTCGTCTAGTCGCTGGCCTTGTGATACGCGTAGTCGGCGCGGATGACTCGTAATACCGGCGTAAATTGAAACACAAGCGGGAAAAAGAGTAGGATACATAATTGGTAAACAGACATCGATTCTGCGAGACTCCGTACGTCAAACCTATGCAGTAAAACGTATTTCTCAGTCACCAGATTCCATCAATGACCAATAATCGGTAACACCAAGCGATAGGTTTGGTTTCTTGTATCGGTTTTTGCCGATAGTGAAACCGCGATTCTAATCGATTGCGATGCAAGAAAGCCACGGAAGCGGCCTCTTGTTGTTCTCCCGGGTTAAAAAAAAAGTTTCTATGGTCGGTTGTGTACTGCACACTTGCTTGTACAGAATGCAGTTCTCTAATTTGCTTCGACATTCACTGCATCACTTAATAAAAAACGCCGTTTGGTGTGGTGCGCCAAATGAATGAAGCAACACAAGTGAAATGAAACCAGTTTACTTCGATGGGTGAAATGGTCATTATTTACACTTACGGTAGCCTCACGAGTGTAACACGGTTGCCACGTGGATTGGTTCATTTGAGAAACAACAGCGGCCGGGAAAGTCGATCCAGTTCGAGCTCGATTGCGATCGAGAACAGCCATGCGGCACCAGTGTAACGCACTCATATTCTACACTTTTCATCGAAAGCCAAGATGATTTCGTCTTCACCGTCATACACGGGTTCTTCCCTCGAACTCCACACATCCGCTTGCAACAGAGTCGCGTCGAATGCGTGCAACGAGAGGTCGTTGAAGATGTCCGAATACTTGAAGTCGTTCGCGACCGCGAACTCGCGCACTGCGGGTCGCACGTTGACCAAGAAACCACACTTCTTGCGAAGCGTAGAGTCCAGTTTGTTGGTCCACATAGTGTCGAAGCTGTTTCCGAACATGACCACATCGCCCAGCACATTGGGGTCCCAGTTGGCCCACAACACGCTGTTGTAAAGCGGCGTGCCACAGTGAGGCATGTAGAAGAGTGTCCGATCCTGAACCGCGCGCTTTCCCTCGTCGTTGCGAAGCAGCACGGTCAAACCGAGCGACG
Source organism: Rhipicephalus annulatus (assembly GCA_013436015.1). Taxonomy (NCBI): domain Eukaryota; kingdom Metazoa; phylum Arthropoda; class Arachnida; order Ixodida; family Ixodidae; genus Rhipicephalus; species Rhipicephalus annulatus. Next base: position 52,017 of record WOVY01003129.1, read on the forward strand.
TCAGTATCTTACGCTCGCTCTCGGTGAAAACAGGATCGTAGATTTCCACCGAAACGGGATTCAGGTGTTTCTGAATACAGACGAGCAGCGCGAGCTGGTATCGAGCATTGACGCACGCGGACAACTTCCCAAGGCCGTAGCAGACTACGTTGCGCACTTTATTATCACCGGGTAACACGTTCACGCACTTCGAAAGCACGTTGAGGAAGTTTTCGAAGTACGCCGACGATTGGATATCGGCTTCCGCTTCTTTGATGCGCCGTAATACAGAACTTTCTTCAAGCCCTTCGTCGTCTTCTTTTTGATGCACGGCGGATAACTGCTTACCCTGTGTTACCCGCAATTTCCCTCGCCGTTTCACTACAGTGAAGCCGTCTCGTTCCATTATGTTTGAGTTCATTTCACAAACAAGAAGAATGCGAGTGTAGCACAGATACACTGCGTCGCACGCAAGCACTGGAGAGCGCCATTTTTGTTGTGTCGATGCTGCTGCGTGTTTTGAAGTAGCACGAGGCACTAGTTTCGGTTTCGAGTTTGCGTTTCAGGAAAGTTTCAGGAAACCTATTAGTTTAGGATTCAAAAACTATTGATGTAACTTATCTTTATATTTCAAAAAGTTATACCACTAGTAAAAACAAAACTGACAAAAAATATATTCTAGATGTTCTTCTGAATTTAACGCAATTGTGTCCTCTGTGATTTCATTCCCATGTGGTTGACCTTCTTGGAGGCCAAAGAACAACGGGTAATAAATTGCGTTGTTGCTCTGCGCTCACATTAGGATCACGTTGTAGAAGTAAAAGTTTCTTCAGTAATGAAACTTATTGCCTCAAATAAACGAGTACAGAGGGGGGGGGGGGTGAATGACTTCAAAAGATATAAAGCTCAAGTATTTATTAGCGTAACGGGAAAAATTAAGGGGAGAACGTGAAGCACCGTTGCTTCGGTAATAAATGTATTTAGCACAAGAGGAGCTAACTTGCGCAAAAAGTATGGGCCAGTTTGTTGTTTAATCGTGACGGAACACAGCAGCGTACATGAAAGAAAAGACAACATTGATGAAAAAGAAAAGTTCAACGCTTGTGCTTGTCTTTTCCGGAGGTGTCACCCTTGTTTGATGCTTGCTGTCATAGTCTCTTCATAGCAGCTAACATTCTCCAAATACCAAGAAAACCACGTCGTTATTCCTTGGTAGATGTTTTGGCAACAAAATACAATTACGAACTCCGGCAAGATGACAGTTGCCGATTTTGCTACAGCGACGGTGTTCGGTATCTGAGAGATAATTCTATAAAAAGTTGTATTTCTAAAATGTTTTCAAAATGTCATGTGAAAGCTTCCGATATCAGGCAGAAGAAAGTGCACTTTATATAAACTGTACCATAATGCAAACAAACGAGATGGTCTAAGTTAATGAAGGTATAATCGTTTTCGATTTGTGGGTTGAATGTGAGAATAATAGTTTTCAATTGTGTTAATCAGTAGGACAGTGTCCTATTCAGCTACAGCTGTCAGCTGAAATGAGTCCAGTGACCTTAAAGCGTGTAAAGATTCTGTAAACTATTTTGTCGTTCAACGTTTGCATAAAGCAAAGCTGCTGCAGCTGGTAAAAAGGAAGTTGTTGCGTTGATGACCTGGCGCTTTTCGTGCTTCTCGAATCCTTTTCAGGCCCGAGCTGGTAATCAGCCCACTTTGTGATTAAAAGCTATTTTATAAGTTATGGCAACAGGTAAATGTTGTTAAGCTATCCGTGTTGTTTCAGTGAGAACTTTATTTTTCTTTTTTTTCAGAAGTGGGACCTTCACATTCTCCTTGAACTAACCAAAAAAGTACTGGCATGAATTTCAAATATTTTCCGGAGGTTTCTCCTGAGAAGATAACGAACATCGAGAATTCTAATATAGTGTCGTAGTTCTTGGGAATGCGCTAAATGTATATTTTAATAACGTTATCTTAAAATAGCAATTCCGGAATATGTATCAAGGGGGCGTATTGACAGTTACGTGTCATCCCAAGTCATGCGTCGAGGCTAGACATCTGTCGGTTTGCTGTCAGTCACACGTACAACGTTCAAATAAAAAACCACGAGTCAATTGTTGTCCAGAAACTTCGACAGCGATTTCTGCATGAAGACACAGATTTCACGAACCCAATGAACTGCGTTGACTTATCGGGATGTGTATCTATTGCGGTCGGGTGGGTTTGCAGAGGCTGTCCGGTGAAGGCTATAAAATCAAAGTAAAATATTATAGACGTGTTGCCTGTCTCCGATGTGTGAAGAGCGTTGATAGCGCAGGTCAGTAAAAAAAAAGAAAAGAAGAAGTGGAACTCACTCAGACCCACGTCTCAGTCTGAGTCTGAGCGATTCGACTCATTAAGAAGTTCGCCAACCAATGGTAATTAACAATACAAAATATCGAAACGAAAAATTGCCCTTTTGGGGTGTCTCAACCTGCGAAAGAAAAAAATTGACGACGTCGTTGTAGCATTGTTGCGAGCAAAGTCCTCGATGATGATGATGCTATAGAGAACGTGAACAATCAACATTTGTTTACCTGCATATCCTTTAGATATATATGGTACTGGTGCCGATCTCTAAGGCTGGTGGTCATCGTTGTCAAAGAGCTCAGTTTCAAGGAAGGTGCTTTTACCAGTACGACGAAGAACACACAAGGGACGCTGGCAGAAATTTCAAATGCGAAGCATTTCTAAGTGAACTTGGGCGCCTATCTATCTATCTATCTATCTATCTATCTATCTATCTATCTATCTATCTATCTATCTATCTATCTATCTATCTATCTATCTATCTATCTATCTATCTATCTATCTATCTATCTATCTGTCTATCTATCTATCTATCTATTTATCTATCTATATATCTATCTATCTATCTAGCCGCCCACGACTTTTAGCTCTCCTGGCCGTTTCGATAATTTTATTCATACCAAACTTGGTATGGCATAACATGACAGAATTAAGAACATGTTTGACTAGTCAAAACATAAAAATAGTGACATATATGTCATGATTTACCGTTCATAGTCCTGCAACTTTTGCGGTGGTTTCGTTGACATGGCATGTTGCAAAAGTGTTACGGTATGGTATGATTGCATGGAAAACACAAGCGACAGACCCTGATTGATTGATTGATATGTGGGGTTTAACGTCCCAAAACCACCATATGATTATGAGAGACGCCGTAGTGGAGGGCTCCGGAAATTTAGACCACCTGGGGTTCTTTAACGTGCACCCAAATCTGAGCACACGGGCCTACAACATTTCCGCCTCCATCGGAAATGCAGCCGCCGCAGCCGGGATTCGAACCCGCGCCCTGCGGGTCAGCAGCCGAGTACCTTAGCCACTAGACCACCGCGGCGGGGCAAGCGACAGACCCTAACATAAAAATCATGAAATGCGGGTCATGTAACAACATAACTACATGTCACGCTCATGATGCGCTCGCGGCCGTTTCGCTGGCTTCACATATGCCAAATTTGGTATTACGTGACGTCAATGGATGATGAAGGTATGTCACTAGGAAGAACATGATAATCAAGAGATTCCTGTCATGTGGCAACATGACTACATGCCACAGTCAAGGCGCCAATACATTTCAACGTGACGCGGTGCGCGTGCTTACCGGCGTTCATTTCGTTGCGTCACGGCGGCGTACGTTGCTGCGCCTGGCGCCATTCCTGCTATATATATATACTCGCATGCAGGCCCACGCTGCGTTGCTTTGGCGCATGCGTGTTTAAGCACGTCCTGCGTCCCTCCGTCACAAAAAGAGTGAGACGCAGTGTCTGGGTAACGCATCGGCGCGAAATGCAGCACGTCGCATTTCGCACTGTGTGCCATTGAGCCTCGCCGGTCGCGCCTGCCATCAGACTATAGAGTGCTCGCGTTTCGTTAACGTAGCGTCGCTGTGCCCAGCGTGTGCGCGCGTCAACGCTACATTCGAGTATATTGGGTCCTTCATGATGCGCTCGCGGCCGTTTTGCTAGCTCCACATATACCAAATTTGGTGCTACGTGACGTCAATGGATGACGAAATATATGACTGGTGCAAACATGATAATCTTGACACGCGTGTCACGTAACAACATGACAACATACCACGCTCACAGCGTGCTCGTGGCCATTTCGCTAGCTCCACACATACTAAATTTGGTATCACGTGACGTGAATACAAGACGAATGTAAACGACACATCCAAACATGATACTCATGACACAAAGGTCATGTATTCTACCTCGTAAGGTTGTGCTGATATTAAAGTGACATATCAACATTTCTCATTCCTGCTTCGCATATAATCGATTCCTACTGTACGTGAGACCTGCCAATTTTTTTGTTGGAAGGAAAGGGGGGGGGGGCGTTTTCGATTTTAATTCAATTCAATTCAATTTTATTTACCAGAAAACAATTCGGAGGGACAGCTGGGCAAAAGGCTGTCACGGCAGCTTGTCGAATGTCCAGGGTCCCTTACATGGCATTAGCACATGTGAACAAATGTTTTTACATGACCTTCACATGGAAAGTATTATATATACAGATCAGCATACATCACACGTATGCGTAAAATGTAACAATGGTACTTTATACAAGAATGAAGGGTGATGCGTTATTATAAAGATAAAAAGTGGTTGCGCAGATGTTTTTTTTATTATTGCGGTTGTGTGTTTGTATCAGTTGAGTATGGTTGTAATATTATGAGTTAGTGATTGCAGGCTGTTGTTGTTCCGGGACCAAGGCACCTTCCATACTTCAGGGTTGCGTGTGTGTTTCGTGTTGTTGTGCGGTTCTAACTTACGGCGAGTGACGCGAAGTAATATTTAACATTTTGGTATGAGAAATACATTTTTCCTAAAAATCTACATTCAACAGCCTCTCAATGTGGTGTAATTTGTGTTTGATAAATATACCGCGTGTGGCTGAAAGTCGATCAACCTTTTCAATATGGCGTACAATTTTCTTTTGTACTGTTACACGTTTCTGCATGTTGCATTTTGAAGTGGTTGCCCAGACAAAGTAACAGTAGTGGACATATGACAGGAACAGAGCGTAATAAATTTGCAGCTTTGTCCCCACAGGCAAGAATGCGCGGCAGCATGCAATAGCACCGGTCACCGCAGATAGCTTACCGCAAAGATAATTGATGCGGGTATTTTGACGCAAACCAGAAGAAAAATATACTCCAAGAATTTTCAATTATTCGACCAACTCAATACGTTGATTCTGAAAGTAAATATCATTATGAATGAAGAGTAGTTTCTTTTTAGCGTGGAACACGATAACTTTTGTTTTCTTTGAATTTACCTTAGGCGTGTTTGTCTGAGTCCGATTCGACAAACTGAGCAGAATTTCATTCCTTCTTTCAGCAAGTTTGTTGGCATCAGAGCCTGACGCACACAATGTGCAATCATTTGCGTATACATGACAAATTTCGCATCATCGGCTATACTTACAACGTCATTAATAAATACATTAGACAAAAGTGGTTCAAGAAGACTGCCTTGGGCACACCGCATAGAACAGGTAGATAGGATGACTTGTGGTTATTGATGCGGACACACTGATTTAGTTCTTTCAGATATCACTGAAGTAAAACTAACGGTCTTCCACAAAATCCACATAGGGAAACTTTGTGAATAAGAATCTCGTGATCAAGACTGTCGAAAAATTTACTAAAATCGATAAGTATAACCAGCTGTATAGCAGTTATGTTCAAAGCTCTGTAATATGTATTCCTTCAGTGTTAGGAGAGCTATTCCCGTCGACCAGTTTTTTCGGAAGCCATACTGTGAGTCAGTAAGAATGATCTGTTTATTTAAGAAGCCTGTCATTCGAGTAAATCAGAGTTTTTCTGTACCCTTCGAAAAAACTGGGATTACAGATATCGATCGGTAGTTTGACGCAGAATTCCGATCACCACCTTTATAAATAACTGAAACCTTAGCGTATATCATTGCTTTTGGATAAATGGAAGTTTGTAAAATTAAGTTATAAATGTGCACCAATGGAAGAACAATAAATCTTAAAACATATTTTATAGGCTTAATCTGCAAGTTATTTATATCTATAGCCCTACTGTTCTTCAATCCATGTACACTCTGTATACTTCACCCTCATCGGTAGGCGCAAAGAATGCACTTTCGAAAATAGCATTGCAGCGGCCCAGTTCATTCACGCTGCCATTGCTGCTAGGGGTATCACTTTGGGCAGTTGCGAAATTATGATCGCAGTCATTGAAGATTAGGAGAGAAGCTAGACGAAGCACTTCGTGAAATGGTCGGTGTTCTCTTTGTATGCCATGGCGAAAAAAATTTCGGAGGGGGAAGGGGGGGGGCAGGGGCATATGCCCAACATGTGACCTCTGGCCCTAGAAGACACCATCATGAACTTGCCGAGCACAGAACAATATGTGGCATTACTGCTTGTTATACCTTCCACAATAAATGCACTGACGTCACTGTTCTTGTAGTCACTCTACTGTGCAAAACTTAAACAATACATCGCCAATGTGGTTGTTGGTCGATGGTGACACAAATCTGTGAATTATCCGACACATTCTGTAAAGTTGATTCATTAGTTTGTGTAACTGACACCTTTGATGCCCTTACAGTGTGGTTTTCTGCTTTTGAATGCTTATGCTGGTTGCGTTTACTGATATCAGCTGAGTTCTGTCCGCCATATTAAGCTCCTCGATACAGCGTGTGCCTCACCAATTTATTTATATTCGCACAGTGGTAATGGCTGAGCTGGTGTTAACAAGTTGGTTCGATGACGCGCAATACTGCCAAATAAATCAATAAAACAAACTTTACCGGCGTTACTTAATCAACGAATAGGGCTAGCGAAAATCAAAACTCTTTCTAGCGGTGTACCCATTCGTACGTCAAGGTGTATGAATGTGTTCAGTCAGACTTCACTAATTCTTGTGTAAGTGTTGCAGTGCTGAAATGTAGCAATCAGTGTTCTTCGAAGAGGGCGAAAGAACATTTCGGAATTACGCGCTTACCCGTGTATTCGTCCACAGCGCGTCTTCATTTTCACATCGCAAAATATTTGACTACCAGTGGCTCCAACCGGAAAACAAATTTGTTTTCTCGACGTCTCGAAAACATATCAGTTCCTTCTTGGGGAACGACAGAGAGAAAAAATTGTTTGTTGTGGTGCGAAGGAAAAGGCTCTTCTTGGGGAAAAGTGCCAACGAATTGACTGATCGATTGATATTTGGAGTTTTGCGTCCCAAAACGACCATGTGATTATGCAGTGTTCTACGGAACGGCGTTCCAAAGAACGAAGTTGCAGGAGCTAGTTCCTTTAGGCAAGTACGAAAGAACGCCACCGTTCTATTCAGGATTGGTAGAACTGTAACGATAACACGTTATGTTTACGTAGGAACGACAGAGGGAACGGCGTTCCTTCTGTGAAAGTTCCTTGGCATTGAGCAGGTATACACGCACGCAGCAGATAACAGGGTCGATTGGTGACTTCGCGAGGTGCAACAATCTACCACTTACCTGTCACTTGACAATGCAGCATCCTGGTTTTCACCTTATGGCACCCTCCGGGAGTGCAGGGAAGTGCCCGATATTAAGACTGGCCCCACGTGGGAAGAACATCTGATTACTTTTCCTATCAGTACAATCCACTCTGACAGCAAACAAAAGCAGTTCTGGGGTGTAGGTATCTTGTCACATCTTGGAGAATTTGGACTTGACATTCGAGAATGATGGAACCCCGTTGTACGGCTGCCGCCAGTAAGGGGCGCGCTATTTTCAACATAGCTGATTTTTGTTTTTTGCGGTTAAAAAACTCTAAAGCTTTCTCGTGTGCGCGTGCGTGTGTGCATGTGTGTGTGTGTGTGTGTGTGTGCGTGTGCGTGCGCGTGTGTGTGTGTGCGCGTGTGCGTGCGCATGTGTGTGTGTGTGTGTGTGCACGTGTGCGTGTGTGTGTGTGTGCGTGTGTGTGTGTGTGTGTGTGTGTGTGTGTGTGTGTGTGTGTGTGTGTGTGTGTGTGTGTGTGTGGGTGCACTTGCCTGCTTATTCTGGTGGTTCTGCAACGCGTTCATGTGACCATGTGACCTCATCTGCATTGTCGGGGCACCTGCGTGTGGTTCTATGGTGTCTTCGAAAGGTGCGAATGATCATCGCGAAGTGGGTTAGTTGGTCATACGACACAGGATTCAATTGCAACGCTTGAGGAACATAAAGTGAGTAAAGCGCCGATGTGCTCACCCCCAAAAACCCCCGCAGTGACTTCCCACTTCTGATTAATGGTCTTAGGCTCTAACGTAACAGTGCACAGAAAAGGTACACTTTGGAATTCCATCCCTTGGAAGTGATTTTCCTTGCCACGCGTGCAGTGCACGCTTCGGACGGTTGTACATGTTTTATGTTCACGTGCTCACAGACTGTGCAGAGCTTTGACTTAGTTCCTGGGAGTATTTTTCACGCCGCATGCACTTTCGCTGCTGCATGGCTCAATCGTCCCTTTAGTATCTCGTACATGCCGTCGGCACCTATGAACAAGACAGTTTTTGGACACCCGAGTGATGGCAGGGAAGACGAGCGAAACGTCATGGAAGCGGGCGCCGCAGCGGCGCCTGTCTGGTGCCTACAATGGTTTCGTTTGGCCAGGCATCTATTTAACATGCAAGTTATCTCCGTTTATTGTCATTCATTTCAAAAGCCACCACACCGATAACCACTTATTATACGGACAGCGCAACCTAGCAGCAGATACAGCGTAACTACAGAAGTAAAAAACAAGGACAGGAAAGATTCGAGGAACCTGCGAAGCCCTTGTTTTTTGCTTCTGAATAGTTACGCTGTAATTACTGCTATATGTGGCACGTTTGTATGCTCAGTTATGTCCTACTGACTTGCCCAAGTTTACACGGTTCATAACGGCTGCCATGCAGCAAACAATACATGTACATCATCTAGCGGTACATTCTTGTTGCACCCGCTGAGCCTTCCCCCACCCCTACTACCTAGATTGATAATGTTCTTACCTGAGTTCAACGTAGCAGAATCCCCAAGAGCTTCACGGAACGTTCGTCTGTGCGACCGTCCGTCCGGATGCACGGACGGACTGTCTCATGGTGGATGGACACACAAAAGGACGCTTCGCCCAAATCTTTATTCCCTCCATGGATAAGTTGTGATTTTTTAATATTCAGTTATTTGTAGATATCCATAATTCTCACTTATGAGGAACCCTATTTTTTTCGTTCACAATGAACAAAACTTATGCCAGCACCACCATTTCAGTGATACAAGCTCTTGAACGCTATTGTTCTTGATATCTGAACTGCAGTATTCTGACTGTGCATTTGAAGGCTGAAATAGAAAGTGCATTTGCGTGGCACTTGCAAAATACGAGCACTAATGCTGCACATAGACATATTTGTAGTATGGCCGGTGACCTCTAAAAAGTGCGTCTACGATCATTTCCTTACACTCCTCCAAGTACATATAACCTGTCGCTGTCGGTGTTAAATTAATATATATATATATATATATATATATATATATATATATATATATATATATATATATATATATATATATATATATATATATATATATATATATATATCTGCGTTGGGCTAAATTTCTCACTTTCTTTGGCATGAAAATATCAAGCGCTATGTTTTGATCATTAATTCAAATGTAAAGTTAAAGTAACGATGCCTTTGAATTTTTGAAATGAAACTGTAACGAGTTCCTTTTTCATCAAGGCAGCCTGTTACAGGAGCTCGTTCCGAAATTGCGAAGTAACCAGGAACGAGCTTTCATTCCTGCATTATAGAGGAACGTGTAAAGCACCATGAACATGAGATATGCCATAGTGGAGGGCTCCGGAAATTTCGACCAGGTGGTGTTCTCTAACGTGCACCCAAATCTGAGAACACGAGCCAACAGAAGCGCCAACAGAGACGTCGACGTGGGAAGGAGGGGGGGAGGCACTTCACCTTTGGTGGTGAAAGGGTATTTTAGCTTGAAACACGAATTACAGTTAACTCAGCGAAACGGGTAATTCTACAAAGTTTCTAAATTTCAAATCATACACTATGTGCTCTTATATACCAGATTCGTTAGCCATTATCATTGTCCTGATTGCTTGTTTTAGCACGTTCTGAAAATACATATGACAATTTTGACGTAGCTGTGTATTCTTGCAAATACGTAGAATACAATTTTTTCATTTGCACAAACTTATGCAAACGTGCTATTTTAAGGTTTGTTGCTTCTTTGACTCCCCCCCCCCCCACATCAATACTGTATGGGCTTGTATCGGCACTTTTGGTACTAGATAAGTAAAGTAAATGAATAAATAGGTAAGTAAGTGGGTAAACACAAATATATAAATGACGCGAAACGAATCTTTTTTCGCACATATTGGCACCGGTTCTATTACCATTATGAGTTGAACAAAACGACATTGAAACTCCGGGAAGCATGTGCACCGTCCAGTCGGCGTGACCACAACCTGCAGCAGCAGCACACGCAGTATAACGCGCGTGTACTGGACCGTTTCCAGCCGGCCGACCCTCAAGGCCTATGAATAGCCTTGCCCGCGTCTGTTGACATTATACATGTAAACACTGGGCGCAGTGAGCAAACCGAGCTGCCGGCGGACTTCCCAACGAGCCTCGTGAGCTTCCGTACCTCGGCCATGAATTCGAGCCGTGGCGCTTTCTGCACGTGGTGCGGTTCTGACTACAAGCGCCTGCTTTTGCGTAAACACGTGCTCTGGAGTCGAGGCAGTGACACGAATAACTTCTAGCGTCATCCACGTCTGTTGTGCCCCGGAGGGCCTTGATCTTCCAGTACCGGGTGTGTGAGCAGCCAGCAACTGGAGAAGCCCGATAGCTTTCTAAAGCATCTGATCCTGAATTTGGTCCCGGGGAACACCGAAAAGACTTCGGGGAGTGTCCGATCAGGGTTACCCGAGATGAAATAAAAAATTACTTCTCACAACCCCGGTGCTAGTACAAACCGCGAAGGTGCGCCTATACTGTAGAAGGAGGTAACAAAGGTGCACCTACTGTCGAAGCAGTGAACAAAGACACAGGTGCCTTTGAAGCCTGCAAGCACGAAGACAAGGCGAATTTGTTCATTGCCCATCATTCCCATGGTGGGTTAACGATAAGCAGCGCCAAAGTTCCCTTTACAAGATATAGGGAACTATGCCGGGGACCCAAATTTGCCTTTTTTACAAAATGTCACCCTGTCACAAAATAAAGTTTCGATCAATTTACACCTCTCCCCTTGTTTTGTTTTGTCTCTTCCTTGCTGCAGAAATAAACGCGCGTGCTCCTCCGCTTATATACGCAAGCGTGCTGACACATTGAAGCAGTTCTTACCCCTCCTGCCCCCTTCTCTGCCATTGCTTCCTTTCCTTTAAACAGGGAGATAAACAAGTTGTTCATTTACAAGCATAGATATTTGGGCGAGTTTTATTGATCCATGTTGGTATTTAGGAGAGCAAAACAGACAACATAAAAGGGGACTACGCAAGCGAGAGCTCTGCGAATAGAAAATTAGACTGGCTGAAAGGGTGATTCAATCTCACTGAAAGAGCCTTGCTTAACTCAAAGAGTTCATTTTTTCACAGGTGTATTGACACAAATTAAATGGTTATGGATGTGAGCGTGAAACCAAACCAAGTGCACAAAGATAAAAATTGGAGGATCGTTATGCTCCGCCTCTCTGAGTTGAGCTCGTAGCGACATCAGGTCCCTTATAGTACGTACTTCAAGCACTCAGTGCATGAAATTTTTTCAAACCTGCTATGCGCGGCCTTGAAGGAATTGGTTTAGTAATGTGAATAGAGTTTCATACAATATTACCTAGAGAGGAATCTGGCGCTGCGATCTTGTACCCTCATGGGAATCATGGGAAGTACAGGCTTCGGATTGGATCGCGTTAGCCAGTGAACTGTCTACGAAACGTTCGGCAGTTTCGGTATTGTTGTTCGCGTAGAGTGGGTAGTGGGGTGGGTGCAAAAGACTTAAGCTGCACCTTTGTTGTTCAAAGAAGCTCAAAACTGCTAGGGCTCTCAATATACTGCAACGCTGGCGCTGTATAAGTCGTGCTTGACAGTTTACGCGAAGCGTCATCCACTCACCGCTGCGCATAGATGTAGCGTCCCATGCCAGTGCAGGATATTACATCGATTTCACATTTGTTGTTTGTGCGTCTTGCAGAAACTTGTTCAAATAAACTGCAAAACGACGGCAACGCGAAGTATACGCACCGTCATGCTTCTGCGACTCCACTTCACAACAAAACAAGAGGTGCGTTGGAGGCAGACCAACTGAACAGACGCGCCTGGCATCGCAGCAGATAAATCGGTAGGTGTTTCTCACTTAATACTGTGCCGTTATTTCCACAAATAGATATTGCGTGCTTTCGAGGCAAACTAAGAATGTTTGTTTTCAAGTGTTGTAAGAATTAATTCATTACATGTTCATGTCCAAACTGGAACGCAATGGCAGAGCAATTAATACCCTGGTGGTTATATCTGTCGAGGTTTTCACTTTTACCGCCTAATCCCAAGAACCGTTTGTAATAAAAGTGGCGTACAAAATAATAAAGCAAGCTTTAATTTGGTATATCTTCATATTACTTTGTTTCGCACTCGAAAAAGAAGCATCGCGAATCTCAAGAACATAATCCATTCGAAGCAGATCCGAAGCCTATACTTCCTATTATTCCCATGTGGTTTCAAGCGCCACTGAAGGAGCCCACGTAGACACTAGCGCCAGATTCCACTCTAGGTATTATTGTATGAAACTCTATGGTAATGTGTGTGCCTTTTGTAGTGGATCATCATCATCATCATCATCGTTATCATCATCATCCTGACAAGTCCACTGCAGGACAAAGGCCTCTCCCATTTTCCGCCAGTCAACTCGGTCCTGTGCTTGCTGCTGCCAATTTATACCCTCAAACATCTTAATCTCATCTGCCCACCTAACCTTCTGTCTCCCCCTAACCCGCTTGCCTTCTCTGGGAATCCAGTTCCTTAGCGGTTATCCTGTCTACACGCTACATGCGTGGCCCATGTCTATTTCCTCTTCTTGATTTCAACTATGATATCTTTAACCCCCGTTTGTTCCCTAATCCGCTCTGCTCTCTTCTTGTCTATTAAGGTTACACCTGCCATTTTTCTTTCCATTGCTCGCTGCGTCGTCCTCAATTTAAACTGAACTCTCTTTGTAAGTCTCCAGGTTTCTGCTCCATAGCTACGTACCACCGAGATGCAGCTGTTATATACCTTCCTCTTCAAGGATAGTGGCAATCTATATACCTGTCATGATATGAGAGTGCTTGCCTAATGGGCTCCACCCCATTCTTATTCCTCGAATTACTTCAATCTCGTGGTTTGGCTCCGCGGTTATTACCTACTCTATAAGTAGACATATTCTTTTACAACTTGAAGTGCACTATTACCTATCTCGAAGCGCTGCTCTCTTACGAGGTTATTGTACATTACCTTCGTTTTCAGCAGATTAATTTTAAGACCAACCTTTCTGCTATCCTTGTCGAACTCCGTAATCATGAATTGCGAGTCGTCCCCTGAGTTACTCAGCAATGCAATGTCATCGGCGAAGCGCAGGTTACTAAGGTACTCTCCATTAACTCTTATCCCAAACTGTTTCCATTCTAGGGAACACACCTCCTACATGTATACGTAAGTTTGTAGTGGGTGGTGCGCTTTAAATCATTAATTAATGACAGTCGCATGTTCTGATGCCCGATCGCAATGGACGCTTGTACCAGGCTATTTTACGGTGATAATACATGTTGGACGACGACGAAGTGCCAGTCTGGCACAACGTCAAATGTTTGAGTTGTATAGTGTTTTGTGAATATATTTCAATTCGCCTGTCAATCGCGGTCTCCGGCTGGTGTGCGATGAAGGTAGAGAGAGCCCTACGGAAGACTATATACCAGACATCGGAATGACCATGGGCGTTGCTTCCAGGAAGCGCTACAGCTCCGAGAGCGGCCCTGACAGCGATGACACCGAACCCCACTACGTCAGCAGTGAAGAAACAGGGCATGACACCTGCGAGCTTGTGAGAAACTACAAGAAAAGGAGACGATTTCTGAGCACGTCACCCAATTCGAGTGAGCCCACCATGCGATCTTCGCGGATAACCAAGGTATTAACCATCCTCTTCGTGCCAGTTCTCGTTAGTGGCAGCATGAGACGCCTTAGCCGGCAAGCCGTGTCTGTACAGCTAGAGGTACTGGTGCCGAACGAAGTAAAAGAAGTCTGAGTGAATAGCCGCAAGAACATCCTAGCGATTGACGTCAATAATGTGACTGCGCTTGACAGATTGCGTGAAGTTACGGGACTTAATGGGATAAAAGTCCACTCCCATATACTACTGGGCAAAGAAGTGAGCACTGAGCATTATCAACTCGCACCTACCAGTCTTGATTAAGCTGGCTTCTGAAGATGCCATTATTGCAAGTGCATGTCGTATCGAAACATCACGATGCGTAAGAATTACATTTAAGGGCGAATCACTTCCATCACACGTAAAACTGGGCGAGTACACGCAGTTCGCCCTTTTGTACCGAAACCACTTCAGTGCTGGAAGTGCATGAAATTAGGTGACGTAAGTGGTGTGTGCACGAACTCAACTGTCTGTTTTTGATGCACTGGGCACCACAACAAGGACACGTGCCACATCATGATACTGAAGTGCTGAAATTACGATGGACCACGATGCCTCTTCGAAGTACCATCCTTTTCTTCGAAGGAAGCTAACAATAGTGAAGAAAAGGGGCTAGAGATGACATCTCATATCGAGAAGCAGCTGCATCTATCACGCGCAGCCGGCTCCGTCGCCGGCTCTGCACCAAAGCCTCCAAAACCTCGTCGCCCCGCGAAGCCTGTCTAAAACCACTTCCACCTCTCTCACTCAGGTCAAGCGTTGTCGGTTCTAAGAACATAGCTAGGCGTCTCTGCTAGCAGTGGAGCAGACACTTCATTCTTACTACCCAGTCCGAACGGGCCTAGCGTCACCAGCACTGCAGGTGATGCTTGCCCCGAACTCCCAAAAATACATGCACCTGATGAAAGACATCAGGCTTCGACAGTGAGGGACACTTCATCGGTACCTCATAACTTGACGGACGAAGAAGGACGTTATCGGCATGGTCAGCACCCTGGGCAGTGCTATGCACGAGCTGCTGAGCACGATGCAGACAACAGCTCAAAGCGCGTTGCAACTGCTGGACACCATCACTCCACTTCTCGCAAGCCTCCAGAAGTCTGCGGCTTGAAAACGCAAGCGGCGCCATCATGGCTTCACCATCGGCAAGATTTTGGGTGCATGGGACCACGCGTACAAGTTAATGCAACGAATGTGCTCATTTGATTAAGACACGGGTGTAACTCACCGTATGTTGTTGAGCACATAACTGCCAATTTGTCGACGGCATGACTTTTCTCTCCGCCTCTCTCTCTAATGGTTGCACCCCTAACCCCCTCCCCAGTGCAAAGTAGCCTACCAGGTTCAGCTATTGGTAACCTCCCTGGCTTTTCTTAATTCCTAATCTCTCCCTCTCTCTCTCTTTCTCTCTACATGTTGTATTGTGAGGCATGTATACAGAACACGTGTGTTTGTAGAGCATGCAATTTTTATTTCACTGCATGTGCGAGAAGACGCGTCGACCTGCCGTAGTACACCCGCTTGACACGCAAATGACTCGGACTCGATCCTCGCTCAGACCCAGAATTTTTGTTGTTTATCACATCTTTCTCAATTTTTCGGTAACGCACAAGATAATAATTCTTTGCTCACAACCAATGCCACCGATGCCAACAGTGAAACCTCCGCGAAATAAGTTCTTTAACCCTATCGCGTTAATAAAAACAAGTGAATCAGGGATGTGGATACCTCTAAATGCAAAGGGGATATTCACTACCTTTCAATAGTTTTATCAATGCCGCAGAGCGCTGTATGTACACGAAATCAAATGAATACATTGAGCTGCCCGCACGTACGAATGCCACTTGAAGAGCCAATGAACTTTATAAGTAGAAAGCTAATCAACAAGCTATAGATACAAGGAAAAAATCCACTGCCTCATTTTGCAGTCACAGTGTGTCTTACTTCGTCGAATATGTTTTAGATGACCCGACTTCACTTTCTGCGCTGCAAGCATGATTACCGTGAAACGCGGCAGAGCCTTATTTCTTTTTGCTTATTCAACTACCGCAACTGCCACACCATTAAATTCATTGTTGACTTTATTAATACAAAAATTAGTAGCAATTTCACGCCATACGAACAGATTATTTATTTTAATGTAGAACTTTAAAAAATGAAAAAAAATGAAGATTTAAAGTCCTGCTTCACACCACTCGCCAGTCAGGAGAAGCCGATTGCCGCATAGGCCAGAACAAGCAGCCACAACGTACTTAGCTTATGGCACTTTTATTCGCTGTCCAGACTATATATGTAAACAGACCGCAAACGTAGACCCCCTCTCCTCAGAGCCTATAAAAGTATCCTAACTACACGTGGAATAACTTGTTCTGGTAACCGGAAAACAGCATGCGTCAGGTTCAACTATAATGTCAATAAGGGCACCAAGCTGACATAAAACCAACGGTAATTTAAAACCCGTACTCATGTCAACCTTGTAACGTAATAATTACGAGAGGAAAACGCTGGCTAAATGCCGGAAGAACTGGAATGGCTTCCAAGAGACGCTAGTAATTGCCTTGTTTTTTTTTTGTTTGCTCTATCTTTATGGCTTGCCTGACGCCTATATACCAACGTATATACCGCCTGCGCTGTCTTGCTCGCCTTTCCCAACTTGGGCGCGCTTTGAAGTCACGCTAGCTCTCCTCAATCCACCCGTTCTCGCGGTCAAGATCTAAGGCTGATGTATTTGGCGATGCTTTGTCGGTGACATGCATGTCGTCATCTGCACATCACATCACGTGCCACCTCTTTTTTGTTTGCGTAGTGATTAGGGCGTGATCCGAAATAGCAACCTAACGAGCGTTGCGCAGAAGTTAGCACAAAGGGAGATGGTGCACGAGGGAGAGTTTGAACACTTCTTACTAATTTATTAAATTTCTGTTTGAGAACTTCGGGAATCTTGAAAACTTTCGACTAGTCGCGGTGGAACGTCGTCTGCTTCTACAGTGGCGGACAGGTTTGCTCAATGACATGAACAAGCACTCATGCAGTCGCTATTTATTATCCGCGTATCGCACGAAGATACTGCCCTTCGCAACAAACGCTCTCTAGTATTACCACTTGAAGTCGTGAACGTTCGGGTGCTCAAGATATATTGGTTCTGTTCTTTTTTTTACTTTTCGGGGGGGGGGGGGGGGGTCACTTCCTTGACCCAGTATCAGTTAAGGTTAGTCGGCATTCCTTGCTACGCGCCTTTTTAGTGCACGAATCGCAACAAGCGCAGGGTACTCCACATACACGGGCGTTAATTTCCAACTCACGTTTAATAAAACTGCTGCTTGGGTGAGTTGGTTCATGATTATAGAGACAGATCTATCAGCGCGAAAAGACGGAACTTTTAAAGAAACACACGCACACACACAGCTCTGTACTCACAACTAATTTAGTATTTGAAACGTGGGGCCTTTTTGTAGGCATGCATCGAAACAACAGAAGATAACACGAAGAGGCGATGAAAACCACGTTACAACCGCTTGCCGAAAAAGACAAACAACCGAAAGCATTGTGTCCGAAAATAGAACACGGCAGAAAGAATTAGTTATAAGTTCTTGCAAAGCAAGCTAAACTTTTGGAAGTAGATGACCCCTTCATAATTAAGAATTCTCAACAAGCGATCGCTCATTTGAAAGAAAATAGTGAGAAAGAATTCCGGGTCTCTTCTTTTGGTGTTAAAGACCTATATTATTCATTGTCTCACGAACAACTGCTAGGTTGTATTGAAAGCAGCATTGACAGCTATGGCATATAGCCTTTGAGAATGAAGCGGGTGTTTCCAGTGTTGGTTTTCTGGAACTGCTAGAGTTTTATATCAAGTCAACTTTCTCAGAGTGTGGCGATGTTTTGTATTTACAGTGGACTAGTGTATGAATAGGGTCATCAGTAGCGCCTGTCCTCAGCGACTGTCCTGAGGACAGACTGAGGAATGTCCGGCTCAGAGATTACCTGCTGAGTCTCTCAGCGGTAGCCTGCATGCATTCATTTAGCGATGCATTGCCGAGACTGCGGCTGCTCCCTCCACTTTGGGGGTACAATTGTCTTAGCCAGGCATGGCGAACAAATTGTTAGAGAAATTTTAGAAGTAGCCGAAATTCAGAGGCTGGAGGACGAATGTGTAAGCAGGCGTTCCATTTCCCTCTCAAGTCAGGAAATGAGCTACCTACAGATCATGCCTTTTTAATAGTTTTAATCCGTGCTTTACACTTTTCTTATAATTCTTCTTAGTGTTTAACGTTTTAGATCTTGTTTGTCTTTCGTTTGTGGTTGTGTGGGCTGATCTAGCTTCAACGTGCTCGGCCCGGTTGGTTCTGGCATGAAGTACATAATTTTTCTTTTTTTTTTCTTTTTCTCCTTTCATATTGGCGGCGTAGCTTGTGGCATGGGAAGTTTAGACGGCGTGATTGCTTTCGGTTGTTTGTCTTTTTGGCAAGCGGTTGTCAAGCGGTATTCATCGCTTTTTTTCTTTATGTGATATTTTGTTGTTTCGATGCGTGCCTACAAAAAGGTCCCGCGTTTGAAATAGTAAATCAGTTGAGAGTACAGCGCTGTGTATGTGTGTTTTTTTAAAGTTCCATCTTTTGGCGCTAATAAATCTGTCTAAATATTCACATTTAATGACGGGTGCTCCGAATAAATACATTTACGTGACAAATAGGTTTCAAGCCACTTCTCCCCTCCTTCCCCCCACCGAGCTCGTCCAAACGAATGTTCCTCCGCACTCCTGCAAGAGTTTCTCAGCACTACAAACACAAAGATAACTTGCATGTAACCGCAGAGTCACAACGCTTTCTTCCTTCATCGCAAGCGTAGATCTCTGTAGAAGCAGCAGAGAACATCATTGGAAGAATAATCGTTCAACTCATCTATCGGTTTTCTCATGGTGTTTTACGCTTCGAAGAAACACAAAATATGCGAGACACCGTACTAGAAGGCGCTGGATAGTTTTGACGTCATGGTATTCTTTGCGTGTATTAAAATCACACAGTGCACGGGCATCTAGTATTTCGTCTCCACCTAAAGGAGACCGCACCATCCGGTATCGATTTCGTCACCTTGGGGTGACCAGCCGAGCCTCGTAAACCACTGATGCATTGCGGCGTACATCTGCGCAAAGAGATACTTATAATCTTTCAATAGCTTTCTTCACCTCCCCAGAGCATGCACTGCATATGTGTGAAGACAAATGACGATATAAAGCTGCGCATTCGTCCGAATGCCAGTTAACAGAAAATGTATTCGACAAGCTAACAATATAAAAATAAAATAAATAAGGTCAACACAGGTTACTACACGGCCGGGATTTAACCAGTATTCAATCTATGGTCGTCGGGTATTTTCCCATGCGCGACGCCTTAGCAATCGTCATAAGCGCAGAATGAGAAAAAAAGAGAGAATGTTAAGGGTCACTAAAGCCATGATGATAAGGTTGTAGACAGAGAGCAGGCCATCACTGATATCAAGTGCCAAGACGTCACGAACGAATGGTTGGTGAGGTGCCAAATAACTCTCTCGGCCTTTATCGCCAGCGAAAGTAGGCGCCAGCAACAAAAAAAAAGGGGGGGGGGTTGTGGTTCCAACCGAGAACATTCTCAATTCATGTTGGTTCCGTGAACGAGTGAATAATCACTTCTTATATAAAAATTCCATATTGCTTTTTTTTCAACTGATAGTATGCTTTAAATCTCCCACGGTGGAAGAACATGTGTCTGTTACGATGAGGCATTAAAAGAAAAACGAAATATAAGTTCTTTTTCATTCGAAAGTTACTTTTTTTACCTTATCAAAACACACCACCCTTTCCGCGAGAAGCATTGTCAACGAAAAAAATTGCCCGCAGCTTCCCTCGGGGGAACACTGAGGAGGATGCGGAGCATATAATTGGTTAACGGGGTGTTAAAGTGCGACTTACTTGGGTCGATGGCTAAATTGGTTAACGTGGTTGTGAAATGGGGTGTTAAATTGCGACTTACTTCGGTCCATGGCTAAATTGGTTAACGTGGTTGTAGGAGGGGGTGTTAAATGAGTGAACACGTACACACGTATGCTAAAGGGCGGCGCTGGTCGAAGGGACGTCGATCATTGTGTTTGTGAATTCGTTGGAATTCATTTCACCGCGACCTTGGACGTCGACGCGCCGTACAAACCAACCGACGAGCGGCAACTGAGCGAGCG
Organism: Rhipicephalus annulatus; assembly: GCA_013436015.1. Taxonomy (NCBI): domain Eukaryota; kingdom Metazoa; phylum Arthropoda; class Arachnida; order Ixodida; family Ixodidae; genus Rhipicephalus; species Rhipicephalus annulatus. The sequence goes on from WOVY01003129.1 coordinate 72,439, forward strand.
AGCGCCGACCTTGAGTATATATACAGCGCGACGGCGCATGCGCGCGCGTCAGCTGCCGATGTTCTCGAAGCGCGACGGCGCATGCGCGCGCGTCAGCTGCCGATGTTCTCGAAGCGTGACGGCGCATGCGCGCTACATTATACAGCTAGCGAATGTTCGTGAAGAGGAGAAGCGCACGCGGTGTGTAGAGGAGGAAGGGTGCACAGATGGTGGAGGAGTGAAGCGCGCGCGGTGTGTAGAGGAGGAAGGGATGCACAGATGGTGAAAGAAGGAGGAGCAAGCTTGCGGACGGCGCCGCACTACAAGCCTCGAGTATTAGATGCTCCGCATCTAAAAAAAACGAGTATAAAAACGCGGCAGGCGACGCCGCTTTGAATATTTGCACTAGAGCTTGTGACGTCATACATTTCGATGGCGTCTTCAATTGTGTAAGTAACTTTAATTGATAAGAAATGACTGCTTTGTATTCAAATGGGAGAGTTGGGCCTGTTGCTTTGGGTTCGTTTTGATGCAGCGCAAAATATGAAACACGCGGATCATGTCTGAACAACACTAGCGCTGACTGGCAAATGGGTGCTTATTCAAACAAAAAAAAAAGACGGGAGAAAATAATGAACAGGACATGCGTGCTCAACCCAAGCAAATTACAAAAAAGATTAGAAAACACTTAAGGAAGCAGCATACTTGAAACACCCCTGCTATCACTGTTACGTCATTTACATGGTATGCGGTAGCCGCCCATGCGTAATGTACTCTTTTTTCTGTTCCTCCTCCCACACTACTATTTATTTCCGAGACGGGAATAAAACTACGCACTATGTCTGGAGACGCTGTCTGGTTCACTTCCGGTTGCACGGGCGCTTCGCCTTTCTCGGTTGCCCCTGACAGCGAAAGTTTTGTTTGCGAGTTTTAAAGACAATCGTCTATCTTGGGGACCTTCGACGTAAAAATTTTGGTTGGTCTGTTGGTCTGTACATTTGCCTGTTTGTCTGCCCTTAACGATACCCCAAACGGCACCAAGTGATACCCCAAACCGCCAACCCTATCAGCAACGCCCACCCATATTTGTCTGATTCAGCGTTCATACTTTTGCTATTTTCGATTAAAAAGCAATTATTGCGCATATCGGAGGCACCATAACAACACGTCAGTGATCTGTATGTGTGTTTTTTTTTACTAGAAAAGGCATACACAAGTAATTCTAAGGACCGTAGCGCTTACCACGCTGCGCTGACGATGCAACGCTAGCACGAAAAGCCAAGTGTTTCCAGTGCTTTGCTAAGACGACATGGTGGTGGCACGTACCCGTCGCCTTGCGTTCTACACCTTATCGCCTCCGAGACGGGCGCGCACGCCGCGCGCTTCGTTTTCCAAGATAACTGCCAGATAGCGCGTATGTATTACGTGTGACGTGACTTGATGAGCTTGTTCGCCTCATCTGCGCGCTCGAGCCACTCTAACGCAGCGCCTTCAGCATACCATTCACCGATTTTCTTGCGCAGAACATCAAATAAACGTTTTGTTCACTCTCTCCATACGCAAGGCTATTGTCTTTCGACGACATTTGCAGTGTGACATGTTGATACGGGCCAATTTTTTACAGTAGTTTGTAGCTTTGAGACTTGTAACGCGGAATTTATATTGCAAGTGCTCTAACGCATTTTATAATTAATGCTAGTGGTGCTAATTCAGCACAACATTGCGTCCGTTTGAAACGCCCGCCTAAATACCATGAGAAACTAGCGCCCCACAGTGGAACAGCGCCTGAGACTATGCTCGCACAAGCTTCGGTGACACTGAAACACCCTGTTTTCCGATAGGGGGACCTGCGGGCGTTGACGAATGAAACAATATTGGTGTTTTGAGTGTGTCCCCCTCAGAGAAATAAAAGAATCTCTGTCATAAGTAGTCTAAACCACCTAGAGAGCAGCCTGACAACAGAGCGAGAGGTGTGACGAACAAAAGTCCTCCTCACTGGGTGCCAGTCGAGGTATTGTACGTGCCCCGCAAATGTTCTTGACCTCTGCACCTTCACAAGGAGATCCCCCCGCTACGTTAAACCAGTAAAAAAATGTAGATTTTGCCTGAATACTCCGCTGAGCACGCATCCTTACTTTAAAACCAGTCAGTCAGTCAAGAACTTTATCAAACGGTTCTAAGGAGTTTAAGCAACCAGGGTGTCCACGAGGGACATCCTAGCAGCCATTACTGTAGGCGACGCCCGAGTCAGGGCGGGAACATGGTGGCATTCCGCCAATTCTTGGGCCCTCTCGAATGCCTTTCGTTGGTTTCGGAGGTTGGGGCTCCTGAGTAACTTCTCTCAGTCGGACTCACTGGTGAGAGGTGGGTCCGACACAGTTAAAATACAACTAAAATATCTTCAGGGAAACCTTCACCACTAATAATTGGTCAAAGGTGGTCCTGCATGCAGGACTATCAAGCAGCACAAGCATCTCAAGTTTCCAAATTTGGTGTCAGGGATCCTTTAAGTATTTTTCAAGTAGCTTAACTCGCAATCAAGCCACGCATTGGACGCGATGTTCAACGCGTGTCAACCTTTTTGCATATTGCGAATGGTTCGGCTATCCCGTTAATATCGATACTGAGCGAGTCAGAGACTTAACATATGAAGTTCCAGGAAATTAGGGTGAGCCAATGTGGCCAGCAAATGCAAAATAAAAAGAAACACTCGGAAATATCAGACGTCACCGTCGTAGATTTCAGCGGGAAATCTGAACGCGGGGCTTCTGACACTAGCATTCTCAAGTGATTGATTGATATGTGAAGTTTAACGTCCTGAAACCACAATATAATGATGAGAGACGCCGTAGTGGAGGGCTCCGGAAATTTCGACCACCTGGGGTCCTTTAACGTGCACCCAAATCTGAGCACACGGGCCTACAACATTTCCGCCTCCTTCAGAAATGCAGCCGCCGCAGCTGGTATTCGATCCCGCGACCTGCAGGTCAGCAGCCGAGTACCTTAGCCGCTAGATCACCACGGCGGGGCGACACTTGCATTCTCGTCTATTATAAAGCGAACGGTGCTCAAATAACGAAAGTAGAGTTTGAATAGCAAAATTCGTCAGTCTGAACTAGTTTATTGTTTAACCCACCAGGGTAGTCAAGTGGCCATGGTGCTTGACGGCTGATCTTAAACGTACACTGACACAATTTTGAGACATCAACGATAAAAAAAGAAAATTTGCGAGGTATGGATCGTTACCGTTCTCCACACTCAGGAGTCAGTCAACACGTACAAATCATTTGCTTTGATTTTAAAGTTTTCGTCGCTGATCATCAGCAAGTCGGCCCAACTGCAATGAACACTATCTCGGGCAGTCCATACAGTTACAGAGTTTTCGAACTCTGCGTCCTGCGTGCATCCCACCTCACAGAAATCACTGTCGGGGTCACTGGAGATAATGCGCGCCTCGTTGTTTACGTGTACCACGAGAAGATGACAGATCTGCCGCTAGTATACGCCGCAAATTACTGCCTTCCCATTACGTCACAGCACCATACACGCATCATGGACAAGCTTGATGTCGAAACAGAGTGTGTCTTTTCAAAGTAGCCTTATCAAAAATATATGCGATACGTTCCAGGGTACCACCGTACTCATTTTAGTGTTCTCGAAACCCGTGCTCCTAATTAGAGCAACAATCCCCGTATATATGAAGTTCACGTCAGTAAGGTAGCGGGATATTTTCAATGCATGCGAGAATGCCTGAGGCCTGTGTACTTAAACTTGGGTGCACGTGAAAGAACCCCAGATGGTTAACATTTCCGGAGCTCTCCCCTACGGTGTCTCTCGTAATCATATCGTGGTTTATAGGAACGCGTCAAATCCCATCGATTCTTCTGTTTCGATTTGTACTGTACCTTCAAAGCGACCCCTGGTTTGCACAATGTGTCACCGATGAGAAAACAAAAAAATGGCAGCATATCCACGGAGTGAGTGATGAAGAGTGGGGCGAAGAATTCGTCCGTCCATTCGTTCTTGCTTCCGTCCGTCCATGCGTCCGTCAGTGTGACCGTCCATGCGTCCATCAGCCCGTTCGTGCGTGCGTCTATTCGTGCGTCCGTCCCTGCATTCGTCCATGCAGCCGCCCCTGCATCCGTTCATGCGTCCATCCATGCATCTGTCTATGTGTACGTTCGTCCATCTATTTTACACACCAAGTACCACCATCTCGCATCTTTTCATCATATATTCCCCATATAGAAGCACCGCCATCCAGCGGACATTCCAAGGACTAAACGAGAGGTGGCACACGCACACTTTCTTACGGCTTGCGCTTCGGGTCCCCTTCCCACCTTTAACCACCTCGAGTTCATGGTATATACTAGTTCACTGTATTCATGGCACTGCGGCCGAACGCTCGCTAAACCTCTCGAAAACCAAAGAGGTTACGCCCAGCGAGTATGACGTAGCAAACTTTTTCAGTCAGATAGTGCTCAAAGTACATGCCAATGGCTGCTAAGGAGGATCGCAGCCCGCGCGTTAACTAAAAGCCGAATGCTCCTGTCTCTCATTTCCCATTAGCAGCCATTGACATGTACATTGAGCACTATTTTTTTTTTGTTCAACAACGCACAGAAGTCTCTCACCGGCACCACCTTGGACGTCTAAATGTTATACTTGTTACATACTACGGGGGACAAACGGGTGCCGCTATAAGGAGTTTCGCCCCTAAAACTACTTCTCGATGTGAACAGCTAAGAATTCTATTTTTCCTTTGAATGTTACGCGGGTAAAAAAAAACACGAAAAAAATTCATCGCGCAGTTTATGAACGTTAATCTCTTACGACGCTACGACTCTATTCGGACAAAGGCTATCTCTGTTTTTGAACGGATGATGGCGGGTATTATTCTCGGGTCGCAGAAATTAATTTTTGGCCAGCGCTAATCAGTGATGCGTTAGAACGCTGAGCTGCAGGGTATAGCGATAACGTGTCGAGCTGTGCATTGGGTCATCGCCTCGTCCACTCGTTAGCGGCGTGCGCTCATCTCGCACGATGTCATCTTGCGTCATCATTGCATTCTTCCCATACGGAACCCGCGACAGGGCGTCCATCGAGCCCCGTGTAGCGCACAACTTTCCTTCTTGGGACGGCTCTTCCGTCACGCTGCACGCACGCAGAGCGACACCGACTCCGCCTTCTGACGTAGGCGAGTGAGGAAGAATGAGCCCACGCATCCAGCCGATTTGTATAGTTACGTGCAGCACTGTCGACGCTGTCGCATCGAATTTTGCCGAGAAAAGCACCATGTTCAACGCCCACACCCGTTTTCAGTGTGCAGAGGCACAATTGTGCAACACTGTTTAATTGAAACGACACGTGATAATTTGGACCAAGCGTTGCCTAATGTTAGTATTGACTAAGAATGCTTCGCTGACGTCGGCGTGGCGACATTAGTGTTTTTGGGCTCGTGTTATCGCAGTGCTGAGTCAACAGGTTAGTTGCGTTAGATCTCGCAGTGTTCAGATAAGAGCGTTCTCGAGTACCGGTGTGGCTTGAATGGTGAGCACGGGTTGTTGTTGAGTAGTCAGTTTAAAAGTAGGAAGAGCTGTGGTTGTTGTTTTGCTGTTGTATTTTTGCCCTTGAGATACGTCTCATACCAGGAAAACTGCTAAACAAAAGGGAATCGTAGTGCTCGGTGTTTTGGAAGGCCGGTTTACTTTAGCCTAACGTTTCTGTTTTTATTTTTTCGAGTCATAAGAAACCGGGACAACGTGAGCAATCAACAGAACTATTTGTGCAGAATTTCCCTTTTCCCAGAAAACCAACGAGAACTGCATTTAACTGCCACGTCGCTGTGGCGGTTAAGAAAGCATTAGCAACCGGTGAAGGCCGAACTTCATTTGGTGGCCACTTGTGCCTAGAAAAATAATGACACTCAGAGTGCAAGGATATCAGCGCGCACAGTCGTCGCACGTTGGGTGATGTGATCAACGGCGGCATGCGTTGTCTTGTATACATGCACATCATCTCTAGCGGGTTTCTTAAGATTGCCTCAACGCAGTCACGACATTTATCCCTGTATTCTGAGACGAGCCCCGGCTAGAATTCCAGTCTACACATAACCGATCTGAACGCAGCGCCGCAGCTCGGCTGAAAATAACTCGGTGGTTCTCACAAATTGGCGCCGGATATATCTTGTGTACGGTGAACATTTTTTTCGAAAGGTGGACTTGCCATCGTCATCCTCGAGTGTAGATGGACTGGCGAGTGAACGGACGTCCTAGAATACAGAGGTCAGTCCCTCAAGGTCCGTGATAGTAAAAATGACAAGAGTGGGCGCGGGGCGGGCGAGATTACGAACAAAGTGTGACCCAACGTTGTCGGAATTGGAAACAACGCCTTGGCCTTTTTCCGCGTCTTGGTCATTTGCATAAGCGTGCCAATAAAAGGGAGGAGGGCAGGGGGGGCGGCTGCTCTCCTGGTCAGTGTGAGTGTGTGTGGAGGGGGGTCGCAAAGGTTAACATTTATGGTAAGTTCTGAAGGAGATGTGACGTGAGGTATTGAAATACACACGAATGCTCATTTCGAAGATCACTAAAGCCTGTACGTTGATTTCGAAATATCGTTTCACGGTTCTGTGATCCCGGAACTATGTCAACTCCATGCGATCTCTAAGTTAATGCATAGTGACTGCATAGAGTGCCTCATGCACAAAAAAAATTGAGACCAACCCTTTCACTGTAGCTTAGCCGAATGAAGCGCTATTAATTGCAATAGGCGGGAAAATATTGTGAGCACTATTTAGTGCAGTTGCAAAAATTTACACCGTCCTATCACGCGAGCCAGAGAAAAGTCCGTGCACCGCATGTTTCAGGCGCCAGGTCTACAGCGTACTAGAATAATACTATTAGAGTGATCTATACATCTGTAACTGAACCTCGCTGCGTTATCGTTGGTGCTCACCTAAGCTTTCGAATAAACTTGACTACATACGTCGTACGCGTAATCTTCACTGAAGATAATCTCAAAGCTTCTCAAGCATTGCGGCGCCATCTGCGCCAAGCAGTGCTAGTATATATTTTTATGGGATGAAAAACCGAATATAATAAAATAAATTGATAAACAAGCATGGCAAAATGATTGGGAAATCCGCCAGCACTAAACCTTGCAGCTGAATTAGGGAAAGACGCTCTGATGACCCCATTGCTGGTGCATGTATCTACTCATTGAATTACAAGATGTTACATTGAAGGAAAGAAGTGTAAATTTAAGGGCTTGTTATCTTTGTTAGACGCAATAGTATTGACAACTAAGAGAATGATTTTTTTAATTGAAATAGAAAATAAACGAAGGAGTTTTTGTCACCGTTACTTGGCGACGGCTACCCCTTTCCACTTATGTAGTGGAAGATGTACTGTGTACCCTGAGCGTAAAATAAATAAATAAATAAATGGATAAATAGTTAAATAAATAAATAACTCGACCACCTGCCGCAAAATCGGGAAATATTATGCGGGATGAGAAAAAACAAGGCCTAAAGAGCGTAAATGAGACCTGTAATGATAATGATACGTCTAGCTTCATGTCTCAAAACCAGGGTATGATTATGAGAGATGCCGTGGTGGAGGGCTCCGGAAGTTTCGACCATCTGGTGTCCTTTAACGCGCATTGACATGGCACAGTACACATGTTTCAACCATTTCGCTTCTATCGAAATGCGACCGCCACGGCCGACATCAAACTCACGACATTCGCGTCAGCAGCCGACTACCTTAGCCACTGTTTCATTGAAATGGACATTTTTCTTTTTTTTTGCCTGTGACCAGTCGCCTTCGTTAACGATATGTCATGAGTAAAGGTTGGTTATAATATTAGTTTGGGACCATTTTTATTGCAAGACGTGTTTGGGAATACCGGCCCACAATTATTTCATTAGTACTAGTACATAATCATTATGCATTTATCTTCGCTCCTTAATGCATTTGCTTGTTTTCTGTTCTCCACGAGGATGATTCATTTTCTCGCTTACAATAACGAACCGAAGCCAATGGGGCCAAATGAATCACCAGTCTCTGGCAAAAGCTTTGGGCTCGAAATCACTGAAGCGTCTGACGCTAAACATGTTCGTAAAAGTTCAACCATTCTTGATGTGGAATATACTATGGGACCGGACCAGCCAATGGCGAAAAAAAAAGCAGCATATCCACGGGATGAATGATGGAGAGTGGGGCGAAGCATCCGTCCGTCCATTCGTTCTTGCTTCCGTCCGTCCATGCGTCCATCTGTGTGAGCGTCCGTGCGTCCATCCGCCCGTCCGTGCGTGCGTCTGTTCGTGCGTCCGTCCCTGCGTTCGTCTATGCATCCGCCCCTGTGTCCGTTCATGCGTCCATCTATCATCTGTCTGTGTGTTCGTTCGTCCATCTATTCAACCCTCCAAGTACCACTATATCGCATCTTTTCATCATATATTCCGAATATAGAACCACCGCTATCCAGCGGACATTCCAAGGACTAAACGAGAGGTGGCACACGCACACTTTCTTACGGCTTGCGCTTCGTGTCTGCTTCCCACATTTAACCGCCTCGAGTTCATGGTATATACTATTTCACTGTATTTATGGCACTGCGGCCTAACGCACGCTAAACCTTTCTAAAACCAAAGAGGTTACGCCCAGCCAGTATAACGTAGCAACCCTTTCTTCTCAGATGGTGCTCAATGTACATGCCAATCCAATGGCTGCTAATGGAAAATGAGAGACAGGAGAATTCGGTTTCTAGTTAACGCGCACACTGCGAATTTTTTATTGTTCAACGACGCACAGGAGAGATCTCCCACCGGCATCACCTTGCAGGTCAAAGCGTAAGACATGTTACGCACTACTACGAAGAACGAACGGGACCCGCTTTAAGGAGCTTCCCCACTAAAAGCACTTTCGAAACAGAAGTATCGCAAACCGGGCCCCTGAGTCCCAAGAAATCTCAAGCCAGCATTCTTCCAACGATAACTTTCCAGCCAATCTCGTTGTTAGATACATCATTATTGATGCAGGCTGACTCAAGGCAAATGATAGTTAGCAACGGACAGCTGCGTGAATTTCACGAGTGCACACCAGTTAACCACTCATTCACCATTTCATCATCGACTCGATTGCGCACGCCCGCAAACCTTAATATACCCGTTAGTTTTCGCGCACAACTGCAAGGTTCCATAAGCCCCTATAATGCTTTGTTACGAAATCGCAGAGTTGCTCTGTTGTTTCTTGCGCAGAACTTCCGCTCCACCTTCCTGATTTAGAGAAAAATCTCGAAAAAATCGAAAAAAAACTATAATCCCTTAGAAAGCGTATAGACGTGATAACATAGTGTAAGTTTGGATAGAAATGGTTTTGAAAACAGCCGAAAAGGGTCAGCAAAGTCGAAAAAAAAAGTCTCTAGGGGCTGCCCTTCTTTTAGTAGTGTTTTTGCATGTAAACAGTCATGGATACTTGAAATAGCAGGCCAATTACCATGGCTGGTTATGGCAAGATCAAGCTTTCGTAATTCAAGGTGAAGCATCAGCATATGCGCATACATAGGGGCCAATTACTGATAGGTCGTGACATTTACATCAACACGCGCTCCTGAGTTGCGTCATGAATAACGATGCGGGTGTCCGGGTGTAAGCCATACGTAGAAACAAATATTTAAAAAAATAAAGGCTATGAAGCAAACTTATAAAAAAAGAAAAGTGACTGAAAATAAATACGCACGCAACAGATGAGAAATGAACAAGAAATACAAAGCAATAACAAATATATATCGACGATTACGAATATGTCTGATGCGAATTATGAGCATGGATTCGTGTTGGTGCAAGGCAAACTGCGTTTGCTGGCTTTTTCCGAGGTACGTGTCTACTGAGCCGTAAATATAATTGTTGTTAAGTAGAAAAAGCTAATATTCGCCACTATTCGTCTTTCTCCTGATACGCGAAGTACTCGCTACACATCTGTGAGCATTAAATGCTCTTTACGGATACTGCATGTGGTTTATGGCATGAAACTTCACCGTGTGTGTGTGTGTGTGTGGGGGTGTTGTATTTCAACCCCACACTCGCTGCGCAATTAGCAATGTGTGATGACTGGTTGTTATTTTACTCTTCTGAAATGCTGTATAGGCCCATGTGCTTATATCTATAGGTTTGGGCGCATGTTAAAGAACCCCATGGGTGGTCGAAATTTCCGGAGCCCTCCACTAAGGCGTATCTCATAATCATATGGTGGTTTTGAAACATTAAACACCACATTTCATTCAATCAACTAGTTTATTCTTCTCACACTCTGTATATACATAGGCTAACAGGGTTGCTTGCCAGGCGTGATGCCTCCATAGGGTCTTTTTGCAAAGTAATTTTCAAGCACTAGCGTATCAATGCTTTAGAATACTCGAGTGCCACGGAGAAGGCCCGGATTAAAGTCGCATTTAATCTGGAGTATTTTTTTTTACAATTCTAGTTTTTTCATGCCTATCGATTACACCACAGACGGGTACGGCGACGCCGCCAAAGGCAGAAATGGGCAAGAGCTGCACTCTAAAAAAAAAACGTTTATCATACATTCTTTCGATGCTAATTCACACAAGACGCCTAAGTCAAGTATCAGAGTTTCCTGTAACTTTTTTATAAAACATATTGCACAATAAAGACCTAATCAAGGCCTGCATGTTGCCTGTTACTAGCGATGATCTTCAGCAAAATTACAATCATATATGACTTTTGCAGGCTTCACAGAATTTCCCAGCCTCGCCCGGACAGAATTGTGCTGTATTACCACAGAAACAACACATCTTTATCAGTGACGCCACACTGGAGGACTCCGGTAATTCAGTCCATCTGGTGTTCATTAAAGTACACTGACATTGTACAGTACACGGGCCTATTCCATTTCGCCCCCCCCCCCCGAAATGCGACCGCCACGGCCGAGATCGAACATGCGATTTTCAGGTGAGCATCCGAGCACCCCTTATACCACTAAACTACAGCGGCCGACTGTGACAATACATAACATCAAGTTTTTTACCAATTTATATAGGAATATTTATATATTGATTTAATTTAATGTACTGCAGCCCAAATAACAGGCTGTAGAAAAGGTGTGTAAGTAATACAGAACGAAAGCAAGCGAGTCAACAAAAGAAAACCAAAATGCATTAGAGCAATACGCAAGAAAGCATCACTTTGCATATTACAAAAAAAAAACTTACATACGTTCGAAGTTGTTAGTAGTGGCATCAATGAAATCTTTTAATGGTGTAAGTGAGCGAATCTTGCCCGGTAGGAAATAAAAAGTGTTCGGAAACCCATGATGAGATCCAGGAACAAAATGGAAATCGAATCAGCAGAATGAGAGGGCACGCCCGAAATGAACAGCGGGAAACCGTTAACCGACACGCAAGGAAAGAAAGGGTGGCTTTCCGGCTTCTTACCACGAACGAGAATGAATCACTGTAGTATAACGGCGTTTCCCAAAATACGCTTCATTGCAGCGCCTCAAGTAATGTTGAGAAAGAATCCAGGTGGCCGGGCGGTGCTTGCATGAGTTCGCTTCCGTTCAAGCCTCTTCTCGCATCACTTCCTTACGACTGTTGTTTTTATTCCTGGTCATTGTTGAGAAAGGAAACGGCCTGTCCAACGTCCGCAGAACGTGCGTAAGAGAACAGGCATCTCTCCACTCTGTGCAGTTATATACAACTGACAGGAGTTTACCGACATGGCAGGTCGGGCATGTTAGGAGTGAACTGGTGGTACTCCCCGCTGAATGTGAGGTGATGCTGAAAATGTCGTGAAAGTTTGCTTTGAGCACGCTGAAGGTGTGGTGAAAGTTTGCTTTGAGCACGCTGAAGGTGTGGTGAAAGTTTGCTTTGAGCACGCTGAAGGTGTGGTGAAAGTTTGCTTTGAGCACGCTGAAGGTGTGGTGAAAGTTTGCTTTGAGCACGCTGAAGGTGTGGTGACGAAATAAACTGACACCCCGAAGGTTGTGCAAACTGTCTAATAGACTGCCAGGTTAGGTATACCAGAAAAGTCCGTGCGCTGGTTTGGTTTCTTATACGAACGCGAAGTCATTTATAGTTGCTCTTATGTCGGCTAGCTACATCATGAACATCCTTGCAGGACAGCGCAAGACAACGGGGCGAAGAACATACATGACAGCGCTGTGTCCTGTATGTTATTCGTCCCGTTGTATGCGCTGTTGTGCTAAAATCCTCTTTATATGGCTAGGACGGGTGTATTCTTTGTCGTGAACTAAATGAAACTCACATGCGTGTCACACTTAAGCCAGGGCGTATAAGCGCACCAGGTTGGCACTTTGAAGTAAACGCCGCAGTGAAAGCCATCGCAAGCCAAACTCCCTTGAACACTTCGCCATATTGTCCAAGCAGAAATTCCCTTAGCGTCGTCGCACAAAACACAGCGTTTCACAGAGCGTGGCTGTTAAGGAGCGCACTCACTTTTGGTTGCGCATTGCAAGCAACATTTATTCCAAGCTGTCTTAGCCATTAGCGTTAAAACGACGGTGACCCAGAGGAGGCTAGCCTTGTCGTCGAATGAGTCGCAACACAGTCGAGGTTTATGTGTCAACGGAGTGGTTTGTTCTTAACTATAGTGCCAGAGCGACAAGCGAGGTTGCGGAGAAGCCGTGAAGCGCGAAGGCGAAACCTGGAAATAGACTTTTTTATATACTGAAAGAATGGCAATGTTAAAGCTACGGAATGAACCATCGTAAGTAGAAGAGACACACGTGCCAACAAAGTGGAGTACGGCAGTGAGAAAGAAAACAAAACAAAAAGCACTTGTAGGGTAATGCTTGCCGTGACTGATGGGTCATCCTATGTCCGTTTATAGTTCAAGGCTGAACAACCGAGAAAAAAGAAAAGAATCAAGGAGGAAAAAAACACGTAAACATGTGCCGAGTTCTAACAAAAATGTCTATTTATTTAAAAGTGTAGCATCAAAACATGAGGAGACCATAAAAAACCCGTGCTCAATAATTCACATTATACGTAACATCAAGGCGTTTGACTTGTTCAAAAAAGCCAACTCGTTATCTGCAAGTGTCGTGTGATGAAGTCATTGCAGTGCACTTTTTTTGTGTGTGTAGTTTTGTTGCTCGTGCGTATTCTGTTCCATATATATTTAGGAAAATGAAAAAAAAAGACGGTGTGCTCTAAAATTCACGCTAATAATGAAATGTGACCTTCAGCATTGATAGCAGTGAATGTGGTTCTCCTGCGAAACTTGAGCGAAACTCGGCAGCTGAATTTCAGGTGGCGGTATCGAATCCCGGATGCGGCGGCTGCATCTTCAATCAAGGCGAAAATGCTTGAGACCCGTGCGCTTAGATTTGGGTGTAGTTTAAAAAAAGCTAGGTGGTTCCCATTTCCTGAGCAAGGATAGTAATGAGAAAATAATAAGAAAAAGAAGATGATGCGCAAAGAGAAACTATAAAAAAATAAGGATACTAAACAGGCTAGTGAAACACAAATCAAATCAGTGTGGGGAACATGATTTCGGACTGCGAGGTAAATAAAAAAAACGAATGTGGTAGTAAGCACTCGTTTCCATTGCAAAATTTTTGCAGTTTCATCTTTGAACACTCGAGGATATACTCAATAAATCTGAAATTGCATTTACTCGTCAACTTGAAGGCAGTGCAATTGTGGAATCCACGCACTGCAAGCGATCTCTCTCACAACAGCTAGCATTAAAACTTCGGCATCGTTCTTGCGAAAAAAAAGACATAGAAAGGAAATGGGGCACGTAAAATGTACACATAACGCCAAAAAGCAAGACAACTGCTGTATGCACAAGCCAGAAACTGACAGTGCAAAAAAGTACGCAGTGACGCTTCTTTTCACGGATATTGACACTAGCGTATACGTTCATTTTTTCAAGGAAATTAGTGATCTTTTATTGTAATTCTAGCATATTGAAAGATCGCGAGATCTTTCATAAACGCTTTGTTCTTACGGATTCTGCACATTATAAAACCCCAATACAAGTTATTGCCTGCTTTGAAATGTTCATCAGACAAAAATTTGATCTGTATTATTGCGTCGAAGGAAAGGCCAAGCTCTCATGACACTATGAATTGTGCTCTTAATCGCGAGTGTGCCTTAAAAAGCTAACAAAAATGATTTTCAAAGTTATAGTTTTGGTTTCTATTGTACCATAACATAACGACAAGGTATGAGAGTTGGTATCTGAGCTAGTTGGTTCTTGTTACTTGGACGAATGTCAGCAAAATCAACAACTGTCAGCAAACCTAACTGCGGATCTATTGATTACAGCCGTTCTACCGATAACCTCCTGATTCATGCGCAGTGCCCCGGTATCGTCAACCATGTCACAAAGTGATACAAGATTGAACATTCAGATTTTTCCCCATCGTTGTCAATTATGAATTCCATATCACGGAATCAAATCGAAGGAGTCCGTATACAGTCATCTTCATAAGCAGGATTGGATTCCACTTCAGGTAGGGGGGGGGAGGCAAAGGATTCCCAGTTTATTCAATGTATGGGGCAGACCCGCCCCTTCCCTCTTAGGTGACTGCCCCCCTTTCCTCCGTGCGTAAGCTCGTTTGCCGCTCCAATAAGGGCTGCTTTATATTTTCTAGATCTCCGTTACGCGTGATGTGGTTATCCCTACTATATTTCAAGCTCCTTTTTTTTTTCATTGCTCTGCTTAGATAACGGAATTTACCGAAAAGCATGTGGATGCAATACACACGACAATGAAGTGTCAGATTAGCGCGATAACTTGAGTTCAAAGAAGCGTGATGTTCCAGCTTCCTAGTAATATGAACTTCGTAAGATGAACAATCCGTAAATAAGTCATGCAAATCCGGCAGAACATATCCAGGAGAAGCTATTTGAAGACCCACCTTAAGTATACATAAGCTCTCACATAAAATGAAAAAAAAAGAGAAATATCTGAGGTTTTATATCACATATCTTGATATGAATATTAAAGACGCCGTAGTGCAGGGCTGGGGATATTTCGAACGTCTGCTGTTATTAAATGTGCACTGGCACCACACAGTACATGGGCCTCTAGCATTTTGCCTCCATTGAGAGAGAAGGAGATAAATAGAGAGGAAAGGCAGGGAGATTAACCAAGCTTGGCTCAGTTGGCTACCCTACACTTGGGGTGGGGAAAAGGGGGATTAACAGAAAGGCCGGGACGGAACCCGCGACCATCCCTTCCGGTCAGCAGCCAATCACCTTAACCGCTGCTCAATCGCGGTGGACGTCAAAAATGTAGCTGGGTGATATTTTACTATCAGCTCCCTTCGAACGTGTTAGCCTTTGTTCACGCGTGGCTCTTTGAAGGACCAGCAATGCTGCATGTATTGCAATACACGAGAATATTTAGTTTTAGAAATTGTGTCCCACACGTGGTCCACGAGATTTCGTTAACCTGTGATGAGGTCTGCATCGGTCAAACCGACCGACACATCAGTGCCAGGTTGCGTGAGCGTTGCGATTAATTGAACTCGAATGACGGCGCTAATCTGACCCGTGACTGTCCTGCATCTAATTGCCACCCACTTTTCAGCAAGGTCAGCTACCTGGGGAGAGAACAGGGCAAAGAGCAGCAGGAAATTATGAAGGCGTACTGTATCAGGAAACTCGGAGATAATTATATATTAGGCACGTTGTCGATTTGCCAACTTGATGAAAAAACTTGGTATTTGTCAGCGATGGCACAGAAAGCAGAACAATAATGATAATATGTAAGATTTTACGTCCCAATGTCATCGTATGATTATGAGAGACGCAGTAGGGGAGTGCTCGGGAATTTCGTATCATCTGGTGTTCTTAACGTGCGCTGACATTGCATAGTACGTGGGTCTCTACCATATCGCCTCCGTCGAAATACGACCACCGCGACCACGATCGAACTAGCGATCTTCGGGTTAGCAGCCGAGCTTCCTCACCACTGATCCACCGAGGTGAGCGAAAGGTGAATGTTTATTCTTTTTTCACGTGGTGATGTGGTGGACGATACTGGGGAACGAACACTTTCTTCTAGGGAATTAACAGTCGTTACAGCGTTGGGTGTCTGTGTCTTTTTTCTCGTGTGTCACGTTTTTTTTTAGATGCAGAGCATCGCTTGCTCGTGGGTATGTCACGCGTCCGGCGTCCGCACTCACACTACGCATGCGCGATTCTGCTGTTTCCGTCTCTCCAACAGCTGCGCATTACTCTCTCCACTTATCTCATGCCCCCTGCTTGCACTCGCTCCCCCATTAGGCATGTGCCTCCCTCTTCTCTCTCTCCCCTCTCCTAAGCCAGCCTCTTCTGCCTCGCGACGCCTACCAAGGGAGTGTCTGCTAAGCTACGGTCGCTCCCCCCTCTCCTGTAGACATTCCTCCCCGCGGCTTCTCGCAAAGCCGACGCAGACAGCGTCTGCTAGCGAGTTTCCTCATGGATGCCTAGCCCGTATCGCGGGAGTTTCCAACACAACGGTCACGCGATGCGTGGTATCGAAGCAAATTAACAACGCAATAACACGCAACGTTAACCACAAAGGTAACACCGCAAACCGGTGCACACCGCTTCGCCCCTTGGTAACACAAGAGCTCGCGACATTTCCTCGGCTACTCCACCCCATGGCAACAGTGAGCGTCATCGATTTACACGTCCCGGACGCCGGCGCCGCATTCGTTTTTTTCGGGGACCAACTGGAAGCTCCGCCCACTGGTCCGGGATCACTCGGACGCATGTTCGTTTTTTGCGTGCCTGGCGGCCTGCGGGCGGCCCGGGACCGCCCGAACAATTTCTTTCGGGCCGCTGGCAGACGTCGGCGTGGTGCGCATGCTGTCTGGCCATCTTAAGTTAGACACGGGAAATTTTCGATGCACTCTTGCTCTCTCTTTGCTTTTCTGTCCGCTTCTTGCATGTTCCTGGATTTCACATTGTTAGCGCACCCAGTTCTTGTCATCGGTGTTCTGAGCCACGTCGAGCGTGCGTATTCCCGAAGGTCGAACGAACACGCGTTATACTCGCTAGGAGAAACAGTGGTGGAACGCCCGTGCCGGTCTACGATGCGCACGCGCTCGAGTAGTTCACAACAGAAATGGGTATAATTCACTACCTAACTGCTGTTTAGGTTGCAAATGGGTCAGCGTTGTGGCCTGTGTTTCAGCTATGGAGGGAGCAGACGGCATAGCCAGGCATAGCAGACGCCACAGCGAATGCAGTCAGCATCAAGCGCGCAGATGGGCCGGGGCCGCTCGGGCTGGGTCGGGACATTTAGATCACGTGCATGTGACGTTACCACCTGTGAGCCGAGGCGTCCGCGGGCCGTCCGTGAGTGATCCGGGACTTGGTAAATCGATGAAGGTCAGTGGTAACGCGCAAGTGGCCATTTTGCCTCTTTTGGTAACTGTCATCACCACACAAGTGAACTGAATCGACGGTGTATATAGTCTGAAGACACGCTTCACACCTACTCTGGGCGCTCTCTGTATACCGGATATTTGTATGGTGTCGTATAGTCACGTTACGAAATCGGGTCAACACGCATTTGTAAGGACATTCGTCACAAATGTGTTCATGGCCAATTGGTCTGAAGCGGAGATAAGGGAAGTGATGAGACAGACGCCTCTATTCTCTTAACACGGATGTGCCCTAGTTAAGCAGCGAGTAGCCGTGACCTATTTACGACTAAAGGGTAACATGGAGGGACCATATGCCGGCCCCGATGTTCGACTAATAAATGTTTTTCACCACCACCATAGGTTCTCTTGAACGTACCCATATTAGGCAATGCGCAAAGAAAAGTCTGAAGGACGCTTTCTGAACCCCTTAATTTCCAGTTGGCTTAGTAATACTGGCCATTCGTGATTAGCTAAGGCAACCATAAATAAACCTGTCAGGAATGCTTGGGTAAAGTCAGTGTACAGTGTACTAACGATAAAATCGTTATAATGAAACCTTTTGTACAAACGGTTCCACCATTTATGTGCACGAAATTCCCCTCTTAAGATGCGCAAGTGAGAATCCAATCCAAACTATTCGATCCTGCTAGACTAACGTGACCGTGCATGTTAGAATATATCCCGAGCATCGGCGCTCAATTCACCAGATGTCATGTATGTTAAAAGCGATAATGCAACAGGAATAAACACCATTTATTTTTTCAATAACTCGGTGACTTATCATTTGCGCTGGTGAACGTAAAAAAAAAGCTATGTAAAAATCGCTGAGTAAAGCTTCTCCAAAGCCTTGGTTTCATCAAACGTTGAGTTATTGGACGAAAAAATTTCAGTACTCTAAAGACATGTAAGTGAAGGTTGATATGCGATATATAACGTTAAAATTCGTTTCTATGAAATACTACTATTTCTTAAACCAAACAAAACTTTGAATGTTTCTATTTGCCACTGCCGAATACACACACACCCGTTTTTCAGACGGCGTTTCAATCAACGATCTACTGCCACATGTCAACAAAGTTGATTCCAGATCTTAGTAATTCAGCGTGACCTGTTTACTGTAATCTAAGCGGTGAGGACGTTACAAATGTCGTTCTCGTCTACCTTATTTAGCGGGACGTCCACTACGACCTTAAAAAAAGAAAGGAAAGAAAAAAGTAAAGGTGTTCTTTGTTCTAATGCACATGACAAGAGATGCATAATTGGCGTAGCCAAAGGAGAGGAGAGGGGGGGGGGCAGAGTTTGTGATATGGGCCTACCGAAAATTTTCAGTTTTGCGTGTTTGATAAAGCAGCCATGCAAACACAGGTATGAAGTAAAGATTGGTAACACCCTCCTCCCGTGCCCCTAAATTCTGCTTTCGACTGTGCATGTGTGTTCTTCAGCTCGGGAAGCCAATAGAGCCAATGTTTTTACATACTACAAGTCAGCAATGTCACTGCATTGATGTAGGTAACAACAGTTGTCGAAGCAATGGCTCCATCGACACCCCGTGTTGAAAACTAGTGATCTATGCGTATACATTCGAATTACCTTGCGCTGAAGATTTCTGATAACTTCGCTGCGTTCCACGTGTGCAAGAGTTGCTTAAACATCGAAAATACAGCTGAAACACACAATGTGGCTCGGTAAAGCGTGGATTCAGGACACCTGGTAATAATTCACAAGCATCTTTTTTTTATTTAGCGCGGAGTTTACGTTATGGACAAAACCAAGGTCTTTGCACACACGAGATATTCGAAGCTAGAATAGGGATGGTTAAGAGTGATCAGCTTGCGGGCCCTTTTATTATGTGTGAAATGATGATGGGAAGCTGGAAAAAGCACGCGTGGGCATGGTATGGTGATTTGATGTGGTTGTTCTTTATTTCTCTGTTACTGTAAGTATTCCGAGCATCAGACATTAAGCGCTAGTCGAGAGTTAACGCGTGTTTGTTTTTCATTTCTTCGTCCCTGGCGTAAATTCTGCGTGAAAAAAAAACATAATAATACATAGTAGCGTGTGTGAAATTTTGAAACTGAAAAATTCTACGTATGTGGCAATCTCATGCTGATGTCAAGCAGTCATTTTTTATCGCAATAGATCACAACAGAGTCGCATTTCTCGATTACCATCGGCTTTCTTTCACACTGTATGTAAGTGAGTCGACCGCGGTAGACAAACTTGATCTCAATCAGACCCGATCATGATCGGAAATGCATCACGTGAGGTGACTTTTATACCGACCCTAGCGAATGGGCCGACGAAACAAAACAGCATGAGAAGTTGAGGCAGATATTTGCACTATAATACATCCAGTCGGCTGCAAGTTCTTACGTAGAAGTTGAGGTGAACATGATATTGATGTTCTGACGGGGCTAACTACTATTCATTGTGTTTCACCCGTCCCATGTTGATCTTTAAGCAGTGCCGGTAGTGATGAGGATATGAACACGCGACAGGCACAGGAAATAGAAAACTAGCCGGACAGTTAGGTGCATACTTGCACGTTGCTGCGTCACATTAAATAATAATAATAATAATAATAATAATAATAATAATAATAATAATAATAATAATAATAATAATAATAATAATAATAATAATAATAATAATATAACATCCCAAAAGTATGATATAATGATCAAAAAGGCCGCAGTGGAGGGCTGCGAGAAATCGGACTACCTTGGGCTCTTTAACGTGCACCTAAATCGAAGTACACTGGCTTCAAGCATTTTATTCTCCCGCGAAAATGCAGCCAATGCGTGCGGCTGGAAGTCGATCCAACGACCTGCTATATATATATATATATATATATATATATATATATATATATATATATATATATATATATATATATATATATATATATATATATATATATATATATATATATTTCTCAGACATTCAATTATATCACTCATTTGCCGATGCTGCTTTATCGCCTAGTGGTTGCCGCTCAGGCATCTTGTACAGCATTGTAGAGCCAGTTTTCGACAACCGAGCGTGTTCTGCACGATCAACGCTGTGATGCGTAAGCGCGCAGATTGTGTTGTTCGTTTCCTTAACCCTCTCACACGTTTTTTTTTTAGCTGCCCCCTTCTTCTCTCAGCGGAATATAGCGCAATGAGCTGCAACCCGAATAACTTCCCTGCGTTTCATTCGCTTCATTTTCCGTCTCTCTCTCTTTGTTTGGTTTGTGGAGGCGTTTCCTAATAAGCTTAAAATCGATGAAAAATGACTGCGCTGTTGTTAACGTCTGTCGTCCGAATAATGTGTCTGCTGTAAACACCGCCTGTTCGTCTTAAACATGAAACTCTCCTGGGATTACAAATCACATCCTGTCTTCGCGAAACTGCCCATTAAATTCGCGCAAGTCTATATGCAATACGCTGAGGAGGTATAGAGGAATTATAAGCAATAATAATGGACAAGTTTGATATATTTACTCGTAAATCTCTCAGTAGGCTGAAAGAAATTCAGCAGCGAAATTGCGAAGCTTCCTTCAATCACAGAGAACACAAATGCCGCATGTGTCTTTGAATAGCAAAGGCCTTCGCGCCGCCTAATATCAGGCCTAGCTCAACTAAGTACACCATAATGCTTCCGGTTTATGAGGCTGTACACGTCGGAAAACCTTCGCACAGCGAGGTGAGAGGAAAGCCAATAAATGGCGCTAAATTTATTTTCTCCCTGCATTTAAAAGGCACTGCCGTGGCATAAAATGAGAAACACGGCGCCTGTGCCACGCTTAACCAGGAACAACTGAAACACACGGCATTAAGCAGCCTTCGTGTACGATGCCTTCCACTCCTTGGGGGTTTATACAACAACGTTTGTTCGCGGAGGTCGAGGAAATGCGAGGGACAAACTGGTTTTCTTCAGGGGCGTCCGCACTCCCGCGCTACAGCTCCTCGCCAGCCACGATAGCCGATCTCGCGCGCCAACACACACAGACACACACGCAGCAGGCGGAAGTAAACAGGAGAGCACGGCGGCTGTCCAGTTCCGCGAGTGGGGCCGCCGCCGGAACTTGTCCGCGGGGCCGGAACTTATTTAGGTAACAGGAAACGCAACGGCAGCCCGGGCCGACCATCGGATCGCAGGGATTCAGCTGCCAGGGTTCCCATGACAGCCGGGTCTTGTTACGTGTCGTAGTCATCGCTGAGTGGATGTCAGATGCCTAGGTTCAACCGGAAGAAAGAAACGAAATGAAAAATATAAGAAAATGCAAACAGCCCGTCGATATGTAGTAGTGTTGTCAGTCAGTGCACGTACCGCGGTGGCATGTGTTACTTTTGTTCTTTGAAACGCTCCCGGTAATACGTTGGCACACCGTGCCGACGTACATTCAGGATAAAAAGTTTAGAGGCCACGACACGTAGAAGCACGCACGCACGCACACACACACACACACACACACACACACACACGCACATACACACACTTGTATTATAGTAAATTACTCATTTCACGTTACCAAAGCACCATGCTTCCTGCGAGAAGGCACTCGGTAAGCGAGAGAACATGCAGAAAGTAAATAGTGGGTGATGACACCACCTTGAATTTTCCAGCACCATTGTAACGTCACAGACTTTGATGGCGTCTACTAGCACCTATGTAGTCACTTATGGGTAGAAATAAAGTAGATTGCCTCCTGAAAGAGCCAGACATTTAACCAACCAACTTCAGGAAACTTCAATGAGCTTTTGCGGCCAAAATACGAAAATAAACACTCTGATGTCGCGCATCATGGAACACGTGCAACCCGCACTACTAGCTCTGCCTATTTCTTGCCACCCAACATGACGGCGTGACAAAATATAACCTGTGCAAGGTAGCAATGTCGATGAGCTCGAAATTAAAGAAGAAACTACCACGTATAGGCAACTGCAGTGTAAAAGTACAAAATGAACGTACGCGGATCTTTCACTACCCTTCCCTGTGCATCTTCAACTGCGAAAGTTTGTTTCGAGTGCTACCAGTAAAATGTACTTACTTTGCGAAGTGCGTCATCATGCAAGCGCTAGAATATTTCTCCTTTATAGAACTTCTCATTTGCATACAATTAGAATACGCCCCATTTTTACAATGCCTAATTAAAGGGACACTAAAGTCGAATAACAATTTATGTCAGAGTTAAAGTTCAATGTATGGCAACGTCTAAAAGGAGAATATTATTAACAACAGTGCAATAATTCACGAGAAATTAGGGTAAGTGCACGAGAACAAATGCGCTGGGATAGGACATTCGCAATATGATCCCGATTACGTCAGAGGTACCGCCAATAATTATTCACTAGAAATCTATCTTGCTTCACTAAATTAAGAACCTTCTGTGCATTAAGAGACATAATAAAATGCTGCTTTTTCGTTTGTGTTTGATTAATGAAAAGAAAAACCACCGGATGTTACTAAAGGGAACGCCGCGAGTGGTTAAACAGTTCAATTCTAGCCTGGTTAAAATTGTAGTTACTGTATATGCTCCCTAAAGGTAGCATATAAAATAACTATAGGTTAACTAGATAAATTGTGCCATCTAGCGGGGCCCTACAGAACCGAGCACATCTGCCGTCACAAAGACGATTGCAGGAAATTGTTCCATGGCCCTTGTTGCTGCTGTGGCTTCCCCTATTTTCATTCTGCTGCTAGGCTAGTGTCGGCGGCTGCACATGAAAGCCGCGCAACGTTGTTCATGGTGACAGCGTCATGCCACGTTCCGCTTGATGCGGGTAATTTGAAGTGCGCTTATCTGATGTGGACCACTGAAACGTTATTTTATTTCAAAATAAGAGCTTCTTTGGCACAAAAGTAACACTATAAGGTTTCTAGACCCACTATTTAAAAAATAATCAACGTAGCCTGACTACGTCCCCTAGAGAAAAGGCCTCTCCCATGATCCGCCAATCAACCCAGTCTTGAGCTTTCTATTGCCACGTTATACCCGCAAACTTTTTAATCTCGTCAGCCCACCTAACTTTCTGTCTTCCCTTCGTGCGTTTCCTTTCTCTGAGAATCCAGTCAGTTACGTACCCTTAATGACCAGCGGTTATCCTGACCACGTGCTACATGTCCGACTCATGTCCATTTCTTTTCCTTGATTTCAACTATAATATCCTTAACCCTGGTTTGTTCCCCAACCCACTCTGTTCTCTTCTTCTATCTTAACGTTATACCTACCATTTCCATTTCCATCACACGCTGTGACGTCCTTGATTCAAGCTGAACCCACTTTGTAAGCCTCCTGGTGTCTGCTCGGTACTTAAGTACCGGCAAGATGCAGCTGTTAAATGCCTTCCTTTTGAGGGTTAGTGGCAGATTACCATTCATAGTTTGAGAATGCTTGGTGAATGTGAACCACACTATCTTTATTCTCCTAGTTATTTTAATATCATGGTTCGGCTCCGTGCTTACTACCTGTCCTAAGTAAGCATATTCTTTTACAACTTCCAGCGTCTCTCCACCTGTCGAAACGTGCTGTTTTCTGTCAAAACTGTTGCACATTACTTTATTTTTGTGCAAAAAAATTATGAGGCCTACTTTTCTGCTTTCTGTGTCCAGTTCAGTAATCCTGAGCTGTAATTCGTCCCCTGAGTTCCTCATCAAGGCAATGTCATAAGCGAATCACAGGTTACTGTGGTACTCTCCATGGACTATTATCATTAACTAGTTCAAATATAGGGTCCTGAATACCTTCTGTAAACACGCGGTGAATAGCATTGCAGAGATTGTGTCTCCCAGCCTTACACTCTTCTTTATGGAGATTCTGTCGCTTTCTTTATGAAGAACAATGGTTGCTGTGGATCCACTGTAGATTTCTTCTAGTATGGTTACGTCAGATTGTTCGATCCCCTGATTTAAGCGAACGACGTTGAATGAAATGTTTCTTTTGGTGTCCCTTTAATTTTATGTTAAATAAGCCAGCTTCTCAGGACACACAATCACTGACACTAGATTACGCCTTCTTTCGAGAATATCCCGCCAATACTGCTAGACTACACCAACTTCACTTTTCAGTGATGAAGCTCCTTACACCATGGGTTGTACATCGCGTGTTTGTAGAAGCAACCACTTCTTGTTTAGTCGTCGGATTGTCTGCTGGATGGTGGTACTTGTATATGATGAATATAGGATGAAAAGATGCAAGATGGCGGTACTTGGAGTGTTCACTAAATGGACGGACGGATGAACGGACGGACGGACGGACGGACGGACAGACAGACAACCAGACAGACAGACAGACAGACAGACAGACAGACAGACAGACAGACAGACAGACAGACAGACAGACAGACAGACAGACGGACGAGCGGACAGTCAGTAAGACGATGGACGCATAGACGCACGGATGGACGCATGGATGGACGCACGGGCGGTTGCATGGATGAACGATAATACAGATGGACGCATGGACAGACGGACGCAATATAATGAATGAACGGATGAAAGCACGGACGGATTGATGGACGCTTCACCCTACTCATCATCATTCACTCCGTGGAAATGCTGCGATTTTTGTTACAACTTACCATCGAAACACGTTTTATTTACTGAACATTCAGGCAGCGACTTCTGTCTTTCCCGTCGCTTGTATGAAAATAAAATAAAAAAGGAATTTAGAGTCTGTACGTAAAGGAACGATACTTCACACTTTTAGAAAGCGTATAAATTTTCACGCGTTCTAGCTGGCAATTGATGTCATGACACATTGGGCATGGCTAACATCACTACCAAACATAGTTCTCGAATTCGATAACTGTCTCGCTTATATGAGGGAATTTGAGCTACTTTATGTGCTTTCGCAATTTTTTATACTAAAGAGAAAATGCAAAGCGCAGATGATATGATTTCAGAACACAGAACATTATTGCACAGTTCAAAGGACAAGCCGCTTAGACAGTGTGGCCGTTAAATACAGTTGAGGACATGAACAATTGACGACGAAAAAGCAGCATAATAGGCATCAAAGCCTTCCCAATGCACAAGACTCATTTTGCATTCATTTCTTACAGTTAGCTGTTTAAGGCTGTGAGGGTGATTGTAAGAGGTACCGACCAGTGCTCCGCTGATGTGAAATCACTGACCATAAAGTCAGCGACACAATATGTGACACAAGAAAGAAAGAAAGAAAGAAAGAAAGAAGAAAAGAAAGAAAGAAAGAAAGAAAGAAAGAAAACCAACGCAACCTTCACATTATCACCTGCCGGGTAAACCTTATCAAATATGGCATCTCTTCGTAGTACACTTCCCAGACATCATGAGCTATCTTTCTCACATATACTCAACTCCACGAAACGTGCTTATGTGACGGCCAACCAGTTTACCAACGACCATGCGATCGCTTGCAACACGCGAAGGCGACAACTTAAAACACGCACGTGATGTTTTTCGAGAAAGTATAGTGAAAAAACACTGCACGTTATTTTTTTCCCTCTGTTGTCTGTGTTTTGAGTCCTGTTTCCTTCAATGAAGCCACACAAACAAGCTTGCATTCCATCCTTCTTTAACGAAATTAAGCACACGCTTGCGTGCGACTATAGGTGTGGCGTACAGGGTACTTCAAAATTTCTCATGCCACGCTGCAAAAGGAATACATGGAATGGTTGTCTGAGAACTTTTGACTGACCTTGGACATGCTGGTTGAAGTAGAGGCTCCAATACCGACCATATAAGGGCTACCTTAACGGAAATTGTTGAACTTGTTTGCGCCTTTGCAAATCGAAACAAAACGGCAAGCTGGGCGAGTTCCCGATTCCACATAATTTGCGAAGTGGGCAGGCAACGAGACTTGAAAGGAGTAAAGCACTTGTGTCGTATTCATTCTTCCTTTTGGTAATTTCACTTATTTCGCAAAAAACGGCGTCAATCGTGCTTCTTTCGCTTCACGTTCGCCGGGGGCGCTTTTTTCGCTTTGACGTGTGGTCTACAGTTCTGGCTACTAGTCTTGCCCATTATGTTCATGATCCTTGCTCTGTGGTAGTCGCTCAGCGAATACACAGCGGCTCTTGTTATGCCTGGGAGACAAAATCGAACTTCATTGGTTCTGCAAAGCGTTCAAGCTGGTATCGTCTGATGGAAGTGGTGTCAACACCGATAGGCTGGCTGATGCAACCAGCCTCAAAACCAGCGAGCGAGCCAGGCTAATGCAATCAACGACATCTCTTGCGCTGCGTCTTGCGCAACGCGCGGCAAGCCCCCTCACTCACGGGTCCGATTCCAGCCAGCGACCAGCGACGGTTCCTGATTGGAGGCTTCGTACTACTGGCTGAAGCAAAGGATCCCCAGGGCATATAAAAGAACCAAGCGGCGCAAAGAGAGAGAGCGAGAGAGAGAGAGAGCGCGACCGAAAATATCCCGGGTCATCATCGCACCTTAGTGCGAGCTCCCTAAGCTGTCAGCCCCAATTACGCCAAATATTTTTTTTTATTTACTGAATACTGTCAATCCCCCATGCGGATTATTACAGGGATGAACATCACTGTCACAACTTTTGACGTTTGAAACAAAAAAAAAATCAGAATGATAAAGAACATATAATCACTGAACACAGCAACTAGTACGGCATAGAGCAATCATACATAGTTATTTGTACCATAACCAAGTACAAATTACTCCAATGGTACACGGACAAAGAAACAGGGGTCGAGAAGAAACGAAGCATAAAATGAAGAAAAACACAGATCGAGTATTAGTATCGAGAAACCGTATAAACAATAAATATATGCAGACAAGTGCTTTGGTATGACAATTGGAAGCAGGAAGGGCTGCGTGAAGAACAACAGGTGATCACTGTACATGCTAACTAGGTTAGAATAGATCAGTACCTTCAATTTTTTTCATATATTTCTCTAATGTTGGCTGCTGTGTAATGACTAGATGTGTGTTCAATTCTTGAATTACGCGCGGGAAGAACGAATAAAAAAGTATTATTACTACATGAGTATTCTTCGAGTTCTCATGCATGCCTTCGCCTCGTCGGTCTGGTGTCTCAAGTAGAGATCTGGTTTATGCGGAATGATCTTGTAAAAGTAGATAAAAAAGTTTAAGCCGGAGAACCTTTGCACAACTTTCAAGGGTGGCTAGACCAGCACGGTATAATAGAGCAGTAGGTGAGTCATTGCGCCCGTTGAAGATTGAAGATAAATCGCACTGCTTTCCGCTAAGCCCCGCCGTGGTGGTCTAGTGGCTAAGGTACTCGGCTGCTGACCCGCAGGTCGCGGGTTCGAATCCCAGCTACGGCGGCGGCATTTCCGGTGGAGGCAGAAATGTTGTATGCCCGTGTGCTCAGATTTGGGTGCACGTTAAAGAACACCAGGTGGACGAAATTTCCGCAGCCCTCCACTACGGCGTCTCTCATAATCATATGGTGGTTTTGGGACGTTAAACCCTACATATCAATCAATCAATCTGCTTTCCGCTGAGCCCTTTCCAGTATAGCGATATTATTCACTGTGTGAGGGAACTACACAATACTGGCATTTTCTAAGACCAGGCAGACAAATGTGACGTAAGCAAGAAGCTTCGTTTCATGTGTGGAATATATAATGCCTTTGTTAATACTGTACATAAATGTTGCGTTAACTCTCCACAGTGACTATTGCCTTGTCCGCTTCGTCTACCAGCTCTGCGCAGATGCAGCCGCGAGCTGAGACATGTGGTACCCGGCAATGCTTCGCGGTTTGGTTCCATCATAGAATGCAGAAAAGGGGAACTGTAGCCTTGACAACAGTACGCAAGATAAGCAGTGGTGGCACATAAAAATGTCTAGGGCATCCAAGAGATGGCGCTGAGTAAACAAGAAGCGCAAAACAAATGTTTTTGCTTATTTAGATAGAAAAAAAAGGGCACTTTTTTATTTCGTTCCGGGTACGTATTCGCCTACGTGGTTGCCTCGGCTGATGCTTTATGTTATGGCTATCCCTTTTTAAACAGGAGTGGACGAAAAACACCGGGACTTGTGCAGGGCTACGGGTGCCTCGTCATCTTTCGCCCGATTGTTCTAAGCGCATCGATACGCGCAGCAGCACACCAAAGTGCTCTTCGGAACACAGTACCTGTGCGTACAACGGTTAAATGTAACCGAAAGGCATTCATTGGGAGCTGACACCAGTGAAAAATATTCACGAGTGAGTACGGGGAACAACATTTATTCACAGCAAACCAGCAATCATGTTTTAATGCAAAAAACAAACAAACGAACAAACATTGTGTTAGAAGCATAATCGCAAGTTCACAAACGGTGCGTATTCGTTCTCAGAGGCAAAACGAAGAGAAAAGCGGGTCTTGTTAGTATAGAAACTATCACTACAAAACAGTCGTAAAACTCAGCATGACGTGCTTCAGTAGCAGCTTCGAATTACAGCTCCTGCTTTTGCTGAGCACCACCCACACTTATTATTGCATTACGACATGGTGCAGTCAAGCTGAGGACCGAATGGGGTTGGGTTTTTCGCGAGTAAATCCCGGTGAAGCGAAAGTCGAGAGAAGCGCTAGCATTTGAACACTTGCAGGATCAATGCGAATGAACGTAGTGCACAAATACACAACATTAACAGCAATAACAAGGTCTGAGAGTGAAAGTACTGACAAAAAATAAGAAGTATATGCACGCTTTGGCCAAAATAATTTACGTGTCATCGCCACTCGCACTGGTACGTCCACGCAAAGAGATACTACGCCGGATCTATGCTTTGTCAAGAATATCTCCGACGCCCACTGGTCCAACCTCGCGGTAGATCTCGGTAGTGACCACTTCATATTGGCTGTACACCTCCCCACAGTAAGCAGGAAGACCAAGTCGTACACGTGGGTCGACTGGGACCTCCTTCGTAAGACCCGCGCAGAACGACCTCCTCCCGATACCCCACCGAGCCTCGAGACGTGGACGGCCCAGCTCAAAGCTGATGTAAACAAGGCAACGAAAACTATCACCACAGACCTTCCAACCGAAAGGATGGACAGTCGTCTCGCCCACCTACTAGAGGCCAAACAGTCTCTATTGGCCCGGTGGAAGGGCCAGCGCCTTAATCGGAGGTTACGCAAACGCATATCTCAGCTGAACAAGACCATGATGGATCACTGCCGCATCCTTTCAAAACAGCAGTGGGACGAAATTTGTAATTCGATTGATGGTCAGGTTCGAAATGGCAAAACGTGGAACTTACTCAAACACCTCCTCAATGAAACCAACACCCGCACAAATCAGCGTCATTCGATCGTGAAGATACTTCATCAGGCTAAACAAACAGTGTCACCGGAAGATGTTGTCAAGAACCTCGTGGAAAAATATCTCCCGCTCCCCACGGGCCCTGCGACCCCTCACCCTGATTACTCTGGCAGCAACAACACTAACTTAGACGCCGAGTTTTCTATTGAAGATGTACGCCGAGCTCTCCATGAGCTCAATGGCCGCTCAGCCCCTGGCCCCGATGGCATCACCAACAAGCTCCTACGCAACCTGGACGATTCTTCCGTCACTTACCTCACTGACACTATCAACGAGATATGGAAAAAGGGTGAGATACCCGATGCTTGGAAACTAGCTCACACGGTTCTGATACCCAAACCGGGAAAGGCGCCGAGCCTAGATAACCTACGCCCCATATCTCTCACGTCGTGCGTGGGCAAAGTGGCTGAGCACGTCGTCCTCAACAGGGTTGGTCGGTACCTCGAAGATAACGACTACATCCCGCACCACATGATTGGCTTCCGACCAGGGTTATCCACTCAAGACGCCATGTTACTCCTAAAGCATCAAATTCTAGATGGCGGAAACACTCGGGACACTCGTGCAATACTCGGTCTCGATTTAGAAAAGGCCTTCGATACCATAACGCACTCGTCAATCTTGAAAGCGATCGCAGCCCTCGGCCTAGGTCATCGATTTTACTACTTTATCCGCTCTTTTCTCACTCGGCGCAGAGCCGTCCTCCGCGTAGGAGACCTAGTGTCGGAAGAAGTGGAGCTCGGACAGCGGGGCACTCCTCAGGGATCCGTCCTCTCACCCACGCTCTTCAACCTCGTGATGATCGGGCTTTCCGAACGACTTTCAAAAATAGACGGGCTAAATCACACTATCTATGCGGATGATGTAACCATATGGTGCTCCACAGGGTCGGATGGCTTCATTGAGTCCGCCCTGCAAGAGGCTATCGACACCACCGAGTCTTACCTCGACCACACCGGTCTCAGGTGCTCACCTGCGAAGTCGGAGCTGTTGATATATTTGCCCAAACGCCGGGGTGCCAAGCCCAAAGGGTGGAAACCTCCGGCGGAACGCAATATCACCCTCCACACCAGAGATGGTCGTACTATACCCAGGGTAGACACCATCAAGGTCCTCGGCATGATCATCGAGTCCCGCGGAACCAACACCCAAACAGTACACAAGCTCAGGACTAAGACCGAGAATGCCATACGACTCGTACGTAGAGTAGCCAACAGGCACCATGGCCTCAAAGAAGACAACCTGCTGCGTCTCGTACACGCGTTTGTTTTGTGCCATTTTACGTACGTTGCCGCTATACACAAGTGGCTACGTGCTGAGCGCGATCAACTCAATGCGCTTATTCGCAAGGTGGTCAAACGAGCCCTTGGCCTCCCTATCACCACTCCAACGTACAAACTCCTCGAGCTTGGCGTAAATAACACGCTAGAAGAGATCGCCGAAGCTCAGGAACGTGTGCAATTGACCCGACTCACTACAACCAAGGCGGGCCGCCATATTCTGCGCGAGCTCGGCTTCTTCTCCTCGAGGGCCAGGGACCCCCCAGAGTTGACTCTAATTCCCCGTGAAATCCGCGACCTTATTACGATCGCTCCCATACCACGAAATGTACACCCCGAATACAACAGAGGCAGGCGCCTTGCGCGGGCGACCGCCATTCTCAAGCGCATAGACATGGAAGCGGACAACGTCTCGTTCGTGGACGCCGCTGCCTATCGCAACAACCAAGCCTTCGCTGCGGTCGCGGTATCATCCGCGCAGCAGACTCTTATCTCAGCCACAATCCTCGCCCGAAACCCCGAAGTAGCGGAGCAAGTAGCTATAGCTATAGCTATGCTCGACAGCAAACGGGAATTCATCTACAGCGACTCCAGGCCGGCCATCAAAGCCTTCGAACGCGGAGTCATCTCCGACCAGGCGTTACGTATCCTGCGCAATGCGGACCCGAGTGCCCTGAAGCACCACACTGTCATCTGGTTCCCCGCCCATCTCGGCCAGGTGCCGGGTGCCCTACCCAACCTCAACGAGATCGCCCATGATGCAGCGCGCGCACTTACCGACCGCACTGCCACAGGGCAACCTCATCTTGCTGGGTTGGATA
The DNA here is from genome assembly GCA_013436015.1 of Rhipicephalus annulatus. Lineage (NCBI taxonomy): Eukaryota > Metazoa > Arthropoda > Arachnida > Ixodida > Ixodidae > Rhipicephalus > Rhipicephalus annulatus. Next base: position 104,195 of record WOVY01003129.1, read on the forward strand.
CCAATCGGGATGCACCAATTACGTACAATGAAATTACAAAGCACTTTTACTTGGAACGCCGCATTTTTCCACCCCCACATCCGAAACTTAACCGACCGCAGGCATTAACCCTACGCCTATTACAGACACACACGTACCCAAACCTTGCCACGCTTCACGTTTATTATCCCGATGCATACCCCAGCGACACATGCCCATCATGTGGACACACAGCGACACTCGAACATATGCTCTGGGAGTGTAGAACAACTCCTCCCGACTCTACCTCAAGCAAGTGGGAGAGGTCCCTCAGGAGCTCACTTCTCGCCGACCAGCGATGGGCCGTCCAGCAGGCCCACGAAGCGGCCGCCAGGTACTCCCTGTCGGTCCCTACGTGGGAGACGCCCGCTACGCGCTAAGCGCGTCCTGCAGGACCGAAATAAAGTTTTTTCATTCCATTCATCGCCGTGGAACATGCAGAAATTGATGCCTTCGCCAGTATGACAGTTCCTGCGGCGTCATGCAGCAGTACAGCGACTATGCCTACAACAACTGCAGTGACTTACCGAAGCGAATAAAAACGTACTAGAAAAAAAAAAACGGAACGCCGAGGCCCACGCCAAGCATCGAATAAAAACTAACAGTGCGTATGCGCGTCGGCTGCTCTCGTCGAACAGCGGGAGTGCATGTTTTACGCTTCGTCACCGTCACAGATAAGAAAACGCATTCTAGAACTCGCAATGCACCGCGATCGCTAAGCAAATTTAGTGCTCAGAAGTACTACGCACAACGCGGGATTGAAATGTTACTCTTCAATTACATAAAAAAGGGCACTTTATCGCAACAATTTGTGGTTCTCTTAAATTTTGAGCTTACTATGGTGCCCCGACCCGAGAGCAGATTTTTAACGGAGCCACTATGATATACCTCTTTAGCTGTCAAGTTTTTCGCCCCCCCCCCCCATTGGCGATGGGTGGAACTTGAGACTTTCCGAGGCCTGGTTTCATGATATGGCAGCGATATATCACGATAGTGGTGAAGTGAAAGAACGGCTGTAATGATATGTGGAGTTTAACGTCCCAAAACAACCGTATGATTGTGAGAGACGCCGTAGTGAAGAAAAGAACGGCTGTATTCTTAGATGTCGGTGCACATTAGAAAACAAGGTTGTCAAAAAGTATCTTCAGTCACTGACTGCGGCATGCCTGATAATATTGTACATTTTGTGAATGAGCCGCATGAGTTAAATTAAGAAAGCTCGGATTCCCTCTAACACCTTGACGGGCAACAATCACGGCTAGTACACACGTGAGAAGTGATGTATGCGCAAGCCATTCAAAGCCTATCTTGTTTGTTCGACGCTTAACAGCTTCCACATGGTATACCTGCGGCGAGATTACTGCGTCTTGAAGGAATAAGTTAGGTATGTGAATGAACGTACATATAAGAAATTTAACGAAATATATAAAAAGTGCCGTAGGTCTCTTCAGCAGTATTAGAAATATACGTTCACGTTTTCCAATCTCCCAGTGAACAAGTTTGAAGGCGACACGGTGTGCATACCTTAACACGATAGTGCAGGCGTCTTTCTATATTTAGCAAAAATCTAGGGCTTTCATAGGAGCTGCTCGCGTCAATTTGTTTACTAGTGTCCGTCGCCTCGACTGGTCAAAGCATGCAGGTCACGTCTCCTGCAAATGAATTAGCACCGTATGTAATAGTATACAATTTATGACTTGTTGAGCTGCTACTCAGCAACACGCTGATATTGCCGTGTAGCAATGTTGCTGTCTGTAAGGCAAAGACATCCGCATAACTGTTTGCGTGCCTCTCACAAACTTGCGCGATAGTTTTCTTCAAGTTTGCGTAACTGGGCAGCGGAATACAAAGTTGAGCTTGATCGTGTTCAACACGGTATAACTTCATGAGTATGTTTTTCTCTTAGCTGTGAACGCCAGTAATCGCAAAGGTGACTTGCATAGTTTTTTCCCTGGTTACATCGATCAGAAAGCACAGAAACTATCTTAGGTATTTTACGAGGACGTGTTGACAAGGGAAGGAGTTGTATTCAATGTATAACTTGTCATACGCAGGGCAAGGACCTTTGTGGATCCCTATTAGCACACATACTTCAGTATTGCTTGCAATCAGTAATTGAAGTGCAGCTAATGCAATAGGTCTGCTGACGGAGTAAGTTGTAACAGTCTATCCAGGAGGTCCGTGCGCAACATTTTACTGCATACGTGTTTTCCGAGCTTGCACGCTTAGGCATGCTGCATGATAATTTATGCTGTACGTACACCACATGTCCTTGCTAGCAGGCGCAAGCGAAGAAACGGCATCAAGCGAGGAAATAAAAAGAAATGTTTTGCACAGGAATAATAATGATTTAACTAAACAATCTGGCGATGCGGCTGTGATGAGGATAGCGATGCGAAAGCGTTGTGGAAAAGTGCTATGGGAGGCGAGACTCATAAAAACAGCACAGTGATGTTGATTGTTATTGTAGCAGTGTGATGTTGATTGTTGCGCAATATACGTATGTATAGTGGTCACGTGACCGAGACGCGTCGTTAGGGTGCAGCGGGTATGTGCGCGTGTGTGTGCGCGCATAAGCGTGATTGTGGTGCGAGCTTGTGTGCGTGTGTGTGTGTGTGTGTGCGTGTTCGTGTGTGTGTATATTTGTGCGTGCGGGTGTGTACGTATGCGTGTGTGCTTGTGTGTGTGCATGTGTATGTATGTATGTCACATACATACATGTGTTTCACACCGACGTGCAAACATACCGACGTGCAAATCACATGTGTTTCACACCGACGTGCAAACATATGCCCGTACAGACACACACACACACACACACACACACACACACACACACACACACACACACACACACACACACACACACACACACACACACACACGTCACGCCCAAAGAGGGTTTTTAAAGCTCCTATAGGGAGTTTGTAACCACGTGACCTGAAACTCCCTGGGGAGTTTAACAAGGTCATGTCGTTCATAAACTCTGTGATTAAGGAGGGGGCGTTTTACGATGACATGTGCCGAGTTCACTCCCTACCAGGGAGTAAATAATTTGGGCAGGGGAGTTTTGTGGGCTCATGTGCTGGAGAAATTCCCATCTCGGCTAACTTTCGTTTACAGTGTAGCGGATTTTTTTTGGTGACCCGAGAGCAGATTTTTAACGGAGCCACTATGATATACCTCTTTAGCTGTCAAGTTTTTCGCCCCCCCCCCATTGGCGATGGGTGGAACTTGAGACTTTCCGAGGCCTGGTTTCATGATATGGCAGCGATATATCACGATAGTGGTGAAGTGAAAGAACGGCTGTAATGATATGTGGAGTTTAACGTCCCAAAACAACCGTATGATTGTGAGAGACGCCGTAGTGAAGAAAAGAACGGCTGTATTCTTAGATGTCGGTGCACATTAGAAAACAAGGTTGTCAAAAAGTATCTTCAGTCACTGACTGCGGCATGCCTGATAATATTGTACATTTTGTGAATGAGCCGCATGAGTTAAATTAAGAAAGCTCGGATTCCCTCTAACACCTTGACGGGCAACAATCACGGCTAGCACACACGTGAGAAGTGATGTATGCGCAAGCCATTCAAAGCCTATCTTGTTTGTTCGACGCTTAACAGCTTCCACATGGTATACCTGCGGCGAGATTACTGCGTCTTGAAGGAATAAGTTAGGTATGTGAATGAACGTACATATAAGAAATTTAACGAAATATATAAAAAGTGCCGTAGGTCTCTTCAGCAGTATTAGAAATATACGTTCACGTTTTCCAATCTCCCAGTGAACAAGTTTGAAGGCGACACGGTGTGCATACCTTAACACGATAGTGCAGGCGTCTTTCTATATTTAGCAAAAATCTAGGGCTTTCATAGGAGCTGCTCGCGTCAATTTGTTTACTAGTGTCCGTCGCCTCGACTGGTCAAAGCATGCAGGTCACGTCTCCTGCAAATGTATTAGCACCGTATGTAATAGTATACAATTTATGACTTGTTGAGCTGCTACTCAGCAACACGCTGATATTGCCGTGTAGCAATGTTGCTGTCTGTAAGGCAAAGACATCCGCATAACTGTTTGCGTGCCTCTCACAAACTTGCGCGATAGTTTTCTTCAAGTTTGCGTAACTGGGCAGCGGAATACAAAGTTGAGCTTGATCGTGTTCAACACGGTATAACTTCATGAGTGTGTTTTTCTCTTAGCTGTGAACGCCAGTAATCGCAAAGGTGACTTGCATAGTTTTTTCCCTGGTTACATCGATCAGAAAGCACAGAAACTATCTTAGGTATTTTACGAGGACGTGTTGACAAGGGAAGGAGTTGTATTCAATGTATAACTTGTCATACGCAGGGCAAGGACCTTTGTGGATCCCTATTAGCGCACATACTTCAGTATTGCTTGCAATCAGTAATTGAAGTGCAGCTAATGCAATAGGTCTGCTGACGGAGTAAGTTGTAACAGTCTATCCAGGAGGTCCGTGCGCAACATTTTACTGCATACGTGTTTTCCGAGCTTGCACGCTTAGGCATGCTGCATGATAATTTATGCTGTACGTACACCACATGTCCTTGCTAGCAGGCGCAAGCGAAGAAACGGCATCAAGCGAGGAAATAAAAAGAAATGTTTTGCACAGGAATAATAATGATTTAACTAAACAATCTGGCGATGCGGCTGTGATGAGGATAGCGATGCGAAAGCGTTGTGGAAAAGTGCTATGGGAGGCGAGACTCATAAAAACAGCACAGTGATGTTGATTGTTATTGTAGCAGTGTGATGTTGATTGTTGCGCAATATACGTATGTATAGTGGTCACGTGACCGAGACGCGTCGTTAGGGTGCAGCGGGTATGTGCGCGTGTGTGTGCGCGCATAAGCGTGATTGTGGTGCGAGCTTGTGTGCGTGTGTGTGTGTGTGTGTGCGTGTTCGTGTGTGTGTATATTTGTGCGTGCGGGTGTGTACGTATGCGTGTGTGCTTGTGTGTGTGCATGTGTATGTATGTATGTATGTATGTATGTATGTATGTATGTATGTATGTATGTATGTATGTATGTATGTATGTATGTATGTATGTATGTATGTATGTATGTATGTATGTATGTATGTATGTATGTATGTATGTATGTATGTATGTATGTATGTATGTATGTATGTATGTATGAGCGTGTGTATGTAGGTGTGCATGTGTGCATTTGTGCGTATGCGTTGCCTGTTACCCTTAGCAATGGCCAATGTTTCGCACAATCCTGGACATGTCACCATATAAGGCAATGGTCAAGGCTAATTCAGTGATGCCATGAGTGCCTGTAGTTGATCATCGATGGTGTAATAATACAACACTGCAAAATGATGATTCACTAGCGAATGCTGGCTTACATGCGACTTTGGAGGAAATGGGACAGAGAAAAAAAAAGAGGCTCTAGAATTGTAACTTATAAGTGTGCCGGTTTTGGCTAGTTGGTATGACATGACGATAGTTATAGCGTGAGAACAGAACGACGACAAAAGGACAAGAGAATTTCGGGCAGAAATATTGATACATAAACAACCGCATTATTCACGTACGCGTGTTGCTAACATAAGATCAATTAGGGCATGAGTTAGAAACGAAATGCAATGTCGTGGGCCTGATAAACTCCGCCAGTTTTGCAGAATGGTCGTGATCCGACTAAAAAGACGCCAAATGTGTTGAGGTTTTACGTTCTCAAAGCCGCGATTTTAATATAAGGCGAGTGGCATAGTGGGACACTGCGAATTGATTTTGAGCATCTACGATTCTTGAATATGCACCAAAATTTATGCACATAGGTTTTATTTTTTTATTATTCGCCCCTTTAAAATGCTGCTGCCGTTGAAAGCATTTGGACGCATGCCCGCAATCCTAGTAAGAAATATTAGAGGAAAAGATCTAAAGGAAGCATCTGAGTTACTTTCTTCGAGTACAACCACGAAAGAAAAGGTCGAAGAAACGAGATAAAGTCACACAGAAACTACACAAGACAGGCGCTGACAGCGCCTGTCCTGTGTAGTTTATCATTTTGTATCGTTGTCTTTTCGCTATGCTTCCGCATGAAGGTAAACGAACTAGCCACATTTTACATGCAACTGCAGTTACTTTTGGCCTTTGTGATCTTGTGACTGAACGTGTGGCCACAATCGTTGCTTGCGTTGGCGTGCGCACCAGGAAAAAAGGGGTGGGGGGAGGGGCCTGCCTACCTTAGTCAGCTAAGGATGGCTGTGTACTGTACTCTATTGTCAGCTAAGGTGGGGAGGCACTTTACTATAGACAGATAAGGGGGAGGGGGGCACACGCCATCCTAGTCAGCTAATGGGGGAGGGGGTGCAAAGTCAGCCCCATACATAGACATAATAGGGCGGGGTGCACTGTGACAAACCTGCGCCCCCCCCCCCCCCCCAACTATGCACACGCCTGTGTTCGCTTGCATCAGGGTTTTGAATTTGCATGTATGAATGATTATGTAATATAGAGACTCTGACAGCGTCGTGGCTTGTGGATTAACACTGTTCAGTCAGACGACGGGCGTTTGATAGCTGCCGCATCAGCCGCATTCCCCTGATGTGATAATGCGAGAACAGTCACGGCACGTGCACGGGGTGTGTATACGTTGCAGAAGCGCAGGCTGAGCGGAACTGATAAATCCACCGTGACAATCCTAATGACTTAATATTCATTTTGAGGGCATTAGACCGACACAAATTAAAACACGACCGTAGTTTGAAGAATTCGCTAAATGAGTTCGATTAATGCGCGACAGCACATGAATGCGTAATGAGATCTTCATGCTATTGTTTGAGCATTTAATAAATTGCGATGGTGTTGCTTCTTTCTGAACGATAGTAGAAGCTATTAAGAGCATTTTTTATTGTTTATTTTTGGCCCAGGAGCAAGGGTCAACATCCACAGATTTGCATATGATATTTTACTTCGGCGAACGAGTACACGAATTTGACTCTTGGTGAAGCACATTCCGTGCAGAGAGGAAAGAGAGGAAGGCCGTATATAGTGTCTAAATACAGGCTGCCCTGTAATGTACCAATGTTCCGTATAGGAATCATTCATATTACTTACATAAAATTATAGATTAAATGCGACGATCGGTTTTCGAAAAGCACTATGATTTAGCCTGAATAACCTACGAGTTCTAAATGAGCTTTAGGAAGTGGACACGCAAGAGAACATTTTATTCCGCGTGCGGACACTTTCAAAGAATGTGTGCTGTACGTGCATGCAATGTAATAACGACCTATCTGACACTATTAACCATTATGTGGATAAGAATACGCACTTTAACAGCGAATAAAGCAGTCCGCAATCGGATTCGTTTCTTCGAATCTGTTTGATTCTGTTCGGAAATCTGAATACTGTTTAAGAGATTTGGAATTGTTTATACCATTGACGACAGGGAAAAACATGAAAATGAAGCAAAATTAATGCAATGAATCATTCCATTCGCTATGAGCAATAACAAAAAGCAGCATTAAGTGTAACCTTGAAACTGAACCGAAGGGAATCAGCATCAAGTTAAAATGCTCGGCAAGCATGCCATTCACTTTCGGATAGAGTTTTGCATTATTTATAGAATTTGGCACGGTGTCCTCACATCACACTAGGTACAAACAGTTTTCTTGCAACACCATTTACTCGACAGCGACCCAATCTTTCCAAGAATAAGTTGTCAAAATGTCCCATGTTAAACTTTCGAAAAAAGTGAAAGTATTTAAAAAAATAAATAAATTAACTTCAGCCAGCTCTACTTCATAAGAGCCGTTGAAAGGGCTAAGCTAAGGTCCCCCTTTGACATGCTATTGCGATATATGAGTTACGACGCATGACGAGATATTTCGTCACTGCAACTGGTGTCCTATAACTGTATCTGACTTTAATGACGTCTCTCTGAATTACTCGAGCAAATCCAAGCCCCCGTGTCGAGGGTCAGGATACCAGATGCGATGAGTGGCTGCTCTGTGCATCTCGTAACCGGAGCTGCATCTTCGGACAGTGGGCTTGGCAAGACGGGTCGCCGAAGCAATAAGTGTCCGCCCGTCTAGAGTAGCCGAATTCAGGGACAATTGTCGTGTTTTTTCTAGTTACCATCACGCCGCTAGTTGATTTCTCGCGAAGCAGTTGGTCGCATTGAATGCGATTGGCCTATTTAACTCATCAGAACGTATACGCTAAGGGCTAAAATATGACAGGATAGATTTCCGTCACAATCACACCAAAAACTTTATAGTACGGAAAAATATAAAGCTGCTCCAGAGTACCATTTCTATAGTTGGTTTCATACTAAGAATAAAAAAAATATCACGGTCCCTTTTGCATTAGTCTACACTCTTCATCAGGTTCCGCTTAAAGTGACGAATATTGCTAGGAAACGGGACATTTAGTGTCTGGTTTTCTGGTTTTAAGCGGCATTTAACCTGGACCTGATTAAGAGTGTAGTGGGGTGTTAGAATTCTCTACAGCATTGTAGACAGTGTGAGCTGATAGCTTATAGAAGATAACATCAAGCCCATTTTGCCTGAGAAATTGAACGCGTCTGGACCACGCTCCCGCGTCGTGACGCCACCTCATGTTAGGAAAAAGAAGCTAAGAAAAGTAAACGTTACTGCAATATATATTTTTACCTTCTGTCACGATAAGCTATATGAACAGTTCAACGTAGGTCAAAATAAGTGTCTGGAAAAGCGTCTGCTTATGCGCATACAATCACACTAGCGAAATCCGAGCTATCCGAGAACTTTGCTGAGTCGGCATCTTGTCTGGACAACGAAGTAGCCTGCATCTTTTTTGTCTACGATGCCGCCTTCTCGGAGCTGTCTATTTTGATTGATATGTAGGGTTTAACGTCCCAAAACCACTATATGATTATGAGAGACGCCGTAGTGGAGGGCTCCGGAAATTTAGACCACCTGGGGTTCTTTAACGTGCACCCAAATCTGAGCACACGGGCCTACAACATTTCCGCCTCCATCGGAAATGCAGCCGCCACAGCCGGGATTCGAACCCGCGTCCTGCGGGTCAGTAGAGCTGTCTATTTTGCCGGCTGCGTGAGAATTGGAATTGGGACTTAAGATGACGCTGTATACTTAGCTGTCTATTTAGCCCTAGCCTTCTACGGTCAGTATTAGAACATAGCCTAGGACTATGAAAGGCGAAAGTTGCCTTCTTTTTATTTGCCATCAATGTGCCGATTCTCCGTCGCCACTATCCGAAATCTTTCTGCGCCTACACTCTAAGAAGTGTAAAATAAAAAATGGGTATCGAAGTTGGTCCTTTCGAGGAGTAGCTAACCTACCACACCCACTGCACCATTTTGGTAGCAACTGCGAAAGACTAACCGCACTCTGGTGGTTGCTCCTCAAAGGAGCAACGGTTAGACTGAGCGAAAAGTAAAGAGGTTTTGACTGACTTAACCAGCATTTCGAGGTGCGTGCAGGCATTTGATTAGACGTACAATTGATGGGCAAGCAAGACACTCAGCAATAGGTTTAGGAAAATTTGCAGCAAATACACTGGATTCGAACTCACGACCATTCAGTGAGCATGCACGTACACCAACCACTACACCACACCACGCTACGGCACCGTCTAAAAGAAAACAGACTTGAGTAGGCCCCGATGGGTCGTTTGCACACGGCACGAATATTCCTGCAGTTACTCAAAAAAAAAGTGCTTTTTTGTTCCCCGGCGCTTACGAACTAGCTCATGTTTCAGTTATTAAGAAGCTCCTTTTATTGAAAACTTCAACATCATGACAAAGTTGAGAATTACCTTACGCCATTGATAGGTCAAAGCTACTTAAATCATAAAAAAATAACTCTTTTTCGTTATGGTTAGTATCAAGGAAAGCCAGATGTTAGGACTGTCTACTGAGGTGAGCGTGGTGAATCCAAAGATAGATGAATGGATGAAAAACATTATCGTGGTGCTGAATGATCCCAGCCCCGTTTTATAGGGGTAGAATTGTGGGCCGCTCCCACGTAGGGACTCACCACCGCAATGTGGAACTTCAGGACGGCCTTGAGTTGTATGAACACCGGGCTCGTGAGCATGAAATGAAAGGCGTTTTCACAAAATTCTCAATATTTTTCTTATAAACAGGGGCACCTACCCTTCAGTGCATGTGGTTAAAATCACTATGATCGTGTCAGTCTGGACGAAGCTGTAAAATGTCGGATTGATAGCTATAGGTTAATGGGATGGGTCGCGTTCCCGTCTGAAGCATGCAAAAGGAGGCTGCCTGTGGCCTATAGACAACTTTTTGTGTGACAGTGCATAGGACCTACGGCCAAATTGCTGGTGCTTTGTGATCTCAATGCAATTAGTCAAAATGTCCCTAAAATGATGGCTGGTGGCTGATTCCTCTGTCTAAGCTACGCAAGTCCTGGCGCGGTAAGTGAAGCCTCGCGCCTTGGAGTGAGCTTCCTCACTCCAAGGCGCGACAACTTTGTTGAAACAACAAAGTTGTATTGCTGCCCTCCAACCCTGCGTGCGGCGTTCATCCAAATCGGAGCCACCCTCCTCCATTGAAAAGAGCTGGCTAACAGCACTGCAGCCAGTATATTCTAGGTACTATAGCTGAACAATTTTTGCTAAGAACACTTTACATAGGAAGGGCATACATGCTATTTCCTCAGCCCCTCCTCTCTTTCAGCTTCTGTGGAAGCCTTACTAATGTGGCAGACGAGGGTGTGTTCCCTTTAATTCCAGAGTGGCAAGCGTACCTCGTAGATGTAATTATGTAAGAACACCTGAAATTCTGAACGCCAGAAATTTCCGTCGTTTGATTTTTTGAACTTTCTGCTGGAATTTAGGTCCTAAGCAGTGACACACACACACACACACACACACACACACACACACACACACACACACACACGCACACACACACACACACACACACAGACGCGCACAGACGCACGCACACACACACGCACGCACACGCACGCGCGCGTGCACACACACACACACACACACACACACACACACACACACACACACACACACACACACACACACACACACACACACACACACACACACCTACGCGAAACTGGCCGTCATTCCGCCCCGAGAAGGTGAATGTCCAGTCAAGCTGAGTTCAACAGCGCACATGCTGATGGCGGTGGAGGAGGAATGCTTTGTTTTATTATTGCTTTAGAGTAATGGTAGAGATAATCGCTTTGTGGTCCCTCTGGTAGGCTTTGATTTTATCCGCGAGCATTTTCAGTAACACGACTTTGTTGCTTTCATCGAATGTTCTGTTCACGCAATTCTTCCCGTGTCTTTAGTTTCCGTGGTCTGCTGATGACAGCTTTGGAATAAACTTAATGAGTTGCTGATTGGATCTGGTTTTAAAAGCAACAGTTTTTTGCGTACTGCTTATCTATCTATCTATCTATCTATCTATCTATCTATCTATCTATCTATCTATCTATCTATCTATCTATCTATCTATCTATCTATCTATCTATCTATCTATCTATCTATCTATCTATCTATCTATCTATCTATCTATCTATCTATCTATCTATCTATCTATCTATCAAGCCGCAATCACATGAAAATTGTGACAATCCCGTCGCATATGTCGTCAAACTTTTTTCGCCAAAAACGTGTGGCACACACCCGTATACCACGGGAGGTATGTACCACAAGTGATTGACAGTTTATATCTACCCAGGAACGGCGAGAACATACACGGGTTATTTTAACGCGTGACCCGACGAATACAAAGAATAAATGTCAGGGTTCCAGCAGGAATCCAACCCCAGCATTGTGCGTGGCAATCAAGTATTAGTCACGCCATGATTTGATTTGTGGGGTTTAACGTCCCAAAACCACCATATGATTATGAGAGACGTGTAGTGGAGGGCTCCGGAAATTTCGACCACCTGGGGTTCTTTAACGTGCGCCCAAATCTGAGTACACGGGCCTACAACATTTCTGCCTCCATCAGAAATGCAGCCGTCGCAGCCATTAGTCACGCCAGGCCTCGGAACTATTTTTTTTTTCAAATATACCGTAGTGTACCGCCACTAACGAAAATCACCGAACTTCTTTTGCAAAATGCTCCCTCTAACTCCCTTGGCGTAAGGGAGACCATGTGACACGGACGGCTTCGTTGTCGCAAAGACGAGATAGGTAAGCAAAGTTCACAGGTGCGCATGTGACAGGAGTACTATATGCACTAAAAACCTAAAAAAAATTATGTCAGTATAACTGATACAAATGCTCGGCGTAATTTTCAATTAGGCTCTAGTGAACCTTTATGCGCTACTCCGAAACCGGGGAGCCTTGCATTTCTATATTCTCTATCACGTGAGCGCCGTGCGCTCTTCCTTAAAAGAGTTCTGACGCTGCAGCTAGCACATCCACGCAACCTATTGAGCACACTGTGTTGTGTTTCGAATAAATAGAGTCTGAGAATCGGGTCCCCAAGGAGCTTGGGTACCCAAGAAGTTTTTGACCCACCAAGCCGCACGCGCAGAACCTAAGCCAGTCTCGGGCTCTTGCTTTCGTGTTCACCCAAGGCCAAAAAATTGAGAACAAGCGTAGGCCTGAAAGGCGTCTTAGGTTGCCAGCGAGATGAAGCAGACGCAGCGTGAGCCACGGTGCCGTTTGGCCCGCGTCTCGCATACTTTTAACTTGGCCACGCATGGCACCCTGCGTGTTTGACCCAACGCAGCCTGTGTTCGACCTGATTCTAAAACTCTCCTGATCCTCCGAACGCAAAAGCAATTTGCCCAATGTCGCTTGAAGGCCCAGTGTTTTGGGTTCCTAATTATGAAAGTCTCTCATGTTTGACGATTTAACGCACGATGTGTTCTACTATGAGGAGGTGCAAAACTATCCCCTGTATCGGTAATGTAAGAGAGCAAATTTTCGGGTGAGTTTGTTGTCCTTTATGCTGACAACAGCGCAACAAGGGGTAGGAAGAAATAAGGCTGGTTTGTGTTTCTTCCTATGGTTTGTCTCTTGTTGCGCTATTGTCAGTATAATAGTATATCAGTAATTTGTTTAGAACAAATGTGCGACGATTTAGAGTATGCGGTACTCTACTATGGTAGAGCAATATGCTGTGTTTAGAAAAAGTGTTTATTAATTTAGAGTAATTGTTACTGCTCTACGAGACAGTGTGTGTTTAGAATAAAAATCACAGCGTATGCACGGAGTGAATGATTATTACTGGGGCGGAGCTTCGGAAGGTTTTTTCAGTAAACCGTGAATTGTCCGTCTGTGTGTATGTCTGTCCGTACGTCTGTCTTGTGAACACTCCAAGTACCGTCACCTCGCATCTTTTCAGCAAATATTGGATGGATGGATTGATATGGCTGTACCTTTTAGATCGGGTGGTGGCTAACGTCACCAATCCGTAATACTTAGTGAACCAAAAACTAGGTTTATTTCTTTTTCTTTATTAGTGAGGTTGATGACTCGTACTTTGCAGTGAAGGGTTTAATTTTGACTCGCGCCTTGACTTTAGCCACAAATCAGATAACCTCCTTCTAGTTAATTCTACTCGCTTAATGTCTATTCCCCCCCCCCCCGTCCCTGAACCCCAGTGCTTTGAAAACTCTGCGCCATCATCCTGAAGTGCAGGGTGAAGCCCTTTACAGAGCATTATCAAGTGTTCGGCAGTTTCCTCCTCGTCTCCACACGCACTGCATACCGTGTCTATTCCTTCGTATTTGGCCCGATATGTCTTTGTTCGCAATACTCCCGTCCTGCTCACAGACAGTGGAGAACTACCCGGAGTATTATCATAGATTCTCTCCTTGGCAATTTCCTGCTTAAAAGTTCTATAGATCTCTAGAGCGGACTTCTTAATCATGTCAATTCTCCACATATATGTCTCAGCTTCCTTCATTTTCTTCTTAACTGATAATTCTTTTTGGTTTGGCCCCCTGCTGTTTTCTAAGTATTTACTAGTGAATTTTCTGGTTCGCTTTCTCCATTTTGTATCAACATTTTTCATGTACAAGTAGCTGAATACCTTCCTAGCCCAACGCTCCTCCCCCATTTCTCTGAATCACTTCTCAAATTTTATCTTACTGCTAGTTTCCCTGCCCTCAAATGATGTACATCCTATATCACCTTGTACTCCCTGATTTGGTGTATTCCCATGAGCTCCCAAGGCGAGCCTACCTATACCACGTTGCTTAAGTTATAATCTTGCTTTAGCTTCTGATCTCATGCACAAGACCGCATTGCCGAACGCCAGACCAGGAACCATGACCCCTTTCCATATTCCTCTCGCAACATCATACCTATTGTAATTCAACAGTGCCCTGTTTTTCATCACTGCTGCATTCTTGTTACCTTTAGTCGTCACGTATATTTCGTGTTTCCTTAGGTACTTGGTCCCATTGTTAATCCATACGCCCAGATATTTGTATTTATCTGTTATCTCTAGCGTGACCTCCTGTACCTTAAGCTCACTACCTTCATTATCATTAAAAATTATGACTGATGATTTTTCCTTACTGAATTTGAAATCTAACCTATCTCCCTCATTACCGCAGCATCAATCTGTGCAAATCTTCCTTGTTGTCGGCCATTAGCACTATATCATCTGCGTACATCAAAGCTGGTAGTGCGTGCTCAATAAGTTTTTCTTGTTTGACGAAAGAGAGGTTGAAGCCAAGTCCACTTCCCTCTAATCTGGCTTCTAATCCTTGCAGGTACATCATGAGTAACAAGGGGGACAGAGGACACCGCTGCCTAAGCCCCCGTTTTACTACTGCGGGCCTAGATACCTGTTTTTTCCCACTTTATAACTACCTTTTTACCTTTATAGATATCCTTTAAAAGAATAGTGACTCCATCTTCCACACCTAGCGTGTCCAGTATTCCCCACAAGTCCTCTTGAACTACGCTATCGCACGCTCCCTTGATATCCAAAAATGCTAGCCACAGGGGCCTGTGTTCCTTTTCTGCTATTTCGATGCACTGCGTCAGTGAGAACAGATATTCTTCCAACCTCCTCTGTTTCCGAAAGCCATTCTGCAGATCCCCCAGCACCCCCTCGTCCTCTATCCATGCCTGCAGTCTTTCCTTTATAATGTGCATCGCCAGCCTGTAGACCACTGATGTCACTGTTATAGGACGGTAGTTGTTTATGTCAGCTTTGTCCCCATTTCCTTTGTAGATCATGCTCATGCTGCTAAGTTTCCATCCATCGGGGACTTCAGCATCGATTATTGTTTTTCTCACTGCCTCTCTCAAAGTCTGCTTGGACTTCGGACCCAACGTCTTTATCAGTATAATTGGAATGACATTTCGGCCTGCTGATGTACTACTAGGAACCCTCTTCTCAGCCCTTTCCCACTCTCGTTGTGAAAATGGAGTCATTGCGCCACTTGATTCATTCTTGTCTATTGTGGTACATAAGGCACTTGTTGTTGAAAATTTTTTGTCACCCTTGTTTTTACATAGTCAATAGCTTCGTCCCCTTCTAGCGCAGCACCTTGAGCTGTAGTTATAAACCTCTGCTCTAGGCTCGTCTGATTTCATAGGGAGTTAAGATGGTTCCAAGATTTTGCAGCTGCCTTTCTATCCTTTTTCTGTACTGCCAGCCATTGAGCCCCCTTTCTTCTAATCTTTTCATTGATCAGAAGGGATATTTTCCTTCTACAGCTTAGAAAGTTTTCCCATTTTCTTTCAACCTCATCTGTCGGTTCACCCCACTTATTAGCATGTCTCTGTTCCCTAGAAGCTTCCTGACGTTTTGGTATGGCTCTCTTAACTTCCTCATCCCACCAACGCTTGAGTTTGTGTCTTCTTTTCTGGGGTGATTTGTCAGGTGCCTTAGCAAGATCTAGCTCAAACAGTCTAATTAGATTCGTGTATGTCCACACTGTTTTATTATTGTCAGTGATTACTTTCTCAATTTGTTTAGTAGCTATTTCCGTTTGCCTTTCTGAATAAAAATTTTTCTGCAGTTGCTCATCTTGTCTCCTTCCCACTCTCTCTGCTCTTCCAAAACTTAGCTTCATACGTTTGTGATCACTACCCAGACTTCTGGACCCACCTTCATCTTTGTGCATTCCCCTGAGCTTACCATACATCCTATGTGACATCAGTGCGTAATCTATCGTCGACTGCAGCCTTCCTACCTCCCATGTTCTTTGCCCTTCACGCTTCTCGACATTGTTGCAAATGATCAAATCATGTTTTTAACACATATCCATGATAATTTTTGCCTCTTGGGTCGGTATACCCATCTATATCGTCTATGTGTGCATTCAGATCTCCTAGTATAATTATCTCACACTCTCTTCCTAATTCCTCAATGTCCTTTGATATACACTCTACCATTGCCTGGTTTTCCTCTCTGGCCTTGCTCCCGTTCACAAGTACACCAAACCAAAGAGTGCCATTTGCCTGCCACTTTCTCTTTTAGCCATAAGCGTTCCTTGCATTCCTGCTTGACCCTTTGCCAGTCTGTACATTTAATAATGAATGCCCCAATACCACGCCCCCCCCCCTTTCTGTTGCCTTCTGTTCCATTACAATATTCCCACGCGTAGTCTGAATTGTTAGGAGGTTGTTCCATGTCCCAAAGATGTATTTCTACAAAACCGTATACCATCGGCCTCTCCTCCCTTAGATGTTATTCTATCTCTTCCGTCATCAGCCTGTTCCTCCCCCCTGCATGTTAATATACCCTATGTGTGAATTGACTTGACCCTTGTGTCTACGTCTATTTCTTCCCTAAACCTTACCTATCTTAGATACTGGTGCCACTTTGGAATTGTATCTGGCCATACCACCTATGAAAGAGTCTCCCTGGTTGTTTTCCTCGTTACTAGCTATCCTGCAACCCCATTTATAATATACAAGTACCGCCATCTAGTGGACATTCCAAGAACTAAACCAGAGGTAGCATGGCCAGGCAATAAAAGCGGCCAGTCTAAAGAAGCAGTGCGGCCGTGAGTGTGGCCACCTATACCTACATAGATCGACGACGCACGACACACGGGCTTAATTAAAAGACTTCGTCCGTGAAGTTGTAAACAATTCAGAGTACTTGGTACTCTACTATGGGAGAGCATAAAGTCGTCCGTGGGCCACATACTTGATGGGGCCCTGTTGACGAAAATGTGGTCAGTGTTTGAGGATACCCGCAGGTCGATATCACAGATTGCCCTTCCAAAGTCTCAGTGGTGTTTAGAAAAAGTGTTAACGATTTCGAGTTGCAGGGACTCTACTATAGGCGAGTATAAAGCCGTTCCATGAGGCTCACACTTTATGACGCTGTGGAGACAAAAAATTATGGTAGTAGTGCTCAACACATCTACCCCAGGTAACAAAGTCTTACAAGCCGAAACACCACTGCTAAAGCACAATACTTCGAGGGATAGAGCAATGGAGAAACTAAAGTGTTTTAATCCAGGACATTTTCACTCAAGGCTTCCCAGGCGCTGCCATAGTCCTTTCTAGGCTGTTGTTAGTTCACGTAACTCCCGAAAATGCACTGCCGAGGCCCTGACGTCGGCTTTCGTACTACCGTGCGACAGCCCAGAAAGAAGAAAGTCCTCCTCTCTGTAAAAAAAAGTCTAATGTGTGTTCGGAAAATGTTAACAATTTAGAGTACATGGCACTCTACTATACGTATAATGCCTAGAAATATATATCTAGACACTGTACTATGAGACAGCAAATAGCCGTCCCGTGGACCTCATACTTGATGAGGTCTTGTCCAACCCACAACAGGAAGCCAAACAAACAAACAAAAAAGGGACATTCAAATAGCGAGGAGCCGTAGCACACAGGTGGAGCTTTGCAAGTGTGGTCTCCGGCACTGCCTCTCCAAGTTATGTTATAGGGTCCACCTTAAAAGAGGAAATGATGCAGAAAAAAAAGTTAGAACAGATTACTAGAGAGAACCTAACACTTAAAGAAGATGATGATGAGTGCTATTAATGGCGCAAGGCCAATCGATGGCCAAAGAACGCCATTTTCATGGTATAGAGATATGAACAATGATATGATGTTGGCTGTAAAGGGGCCTTAAAATTCCTCGCGCTAACGCGGGCTAAAACATGGAAGTAATAAAAGCATGGCAGTGGTGTGAAATATGTGCTGTGAAAAGTGGATGGCAAAATGTCTTGATATTAATATCATGAAGGAGATGTAGTCATCGCAGCCACGGACCACGGTAATGAGGTCGTGCTATGGATGACCTCGAAATATCGAGTGAAAGCTATGCACGTATATTAAAAAAACGTGAGAAGTGTATGCAGTTTAAAAAGCGGATCCCTACCGATTAGCATCCCAGGGTGTAGTGGGAGCTGCTGTCAGTAGGGCAGTAAAAATGCTTTTTCCTTAGAGCATCAAGCTCATTGCACTGGACGAGAAGTGGAGAACCGTAAGTGGTTCTCCACATCTCTCACAATACGGTGGATTGCCGGTAGACAAAAGATATGAATGTGTAGAGTATGTATGTCCTGTTCTAAGCCTTGTTAGTGTTACTTCTGTGTGTCGGTGATTTTGATCGTGGCGGCCAATAACCTAGCTTGCGGCTTAATAGCATAGAGTTTATTATCTGTGTGTTTATCCCCACAGTGCTCTGCCAATACCCCCTGAGCTTTCGTTTTAGAAAAGGTTTCAAGTCAAGTGCAGGGATTGCATTTGATGCATTGGGAGTAGTGTCATTGGCGGAAAGCAGCCAGCTTGTCGGCCAATACGTTCCCTTGTATCTAACGGTGCCCTGGAACCCAGCAGACAACGACGTGCTGTTTTGATGAGTACAATGTGCACAGAAGTGCAGTAAAGTGACACCAGCCCATGGTTATTGTGTTTTTTAGGAGTTTTTCAGGGCTTTGGACCACGCTTAGGGAATCTGGTATATTACGGCCTTTTGTAATTTTATCTGTTTGATGTGTTATACGACCGCCAGTATTGCGTAAGCTTCTCCTGTGAAAATGCTTACATCCGGATGAAGAACGCTGGCCTCGGAAAAGGATTGGCCTACCGCTGCATATGACACAGTAGTGTTTGACTTTGACGCGTCGGTAAAGAACTCAGTGCAAGTGTATTTATGTTGTAGTTCTAGGAAGTATGTATGTATGTGTGCAAGTGGTGCGTGCTTTGTGACTTCAACAAAAGAGACATCACAGTCTATAAGCTGCCACTGCCACGGTGGCAGATATGTTGCAAGATTAAGCAACTGAAAGAAGAAAAGGCGAAGCTTCAGGAGGTTAGGAATGCCAGTACGACGCCTAACACCCCCTCTGTTAGTAAAATCTTAACGCTTAATGGAGCGCCAACCTCTTTTCCCCAGCAAATGAGCGGGGAGTCACCGCCACTCAAAAGGAGGGCGCAGGAAGAAGCAGAAAAAGCCGGTAACTTTTCGATTAGCATGGTTAAGAGATAGTATGAAGAAATGTTTGATGAACTACAAAACCAAATTACATGCATGTACATCGAAATAAAGCAACAATTTGATGGACTCAAGCACATGGTATTAGTGATTGAGAGCACGCCGAAGGTCGTTAGGTCGTTGGTGCGGGGTCGGATAAATGAAAACTGTATAGCAGAACACCTACAGTAGAAACCAGCAAGGTCACCGGGGAGGATCCCATATATAACATGGCGCCACGTAACCAGTACATTATTTGGCAGTGGGATTGCCGCGAGTACCGTAGGAAACGAGGGAACCTGCAGCAATTCGTGATAAACAGGAAGTTGCCAGATGTCATCACCCTGCAGGAAACCGGGGGGACGGCAAAGTTAGATACGTGGAATTTAACGTCCCAAAAAGGACGGCAAAGTTATCGGGGTACAAGTCGTATAGTACTTCTGGTGAGAAGGCGACTGTCACAACTCTGGTACATAGAAATCTCACGGCTGTAGAGCATGATACCAGAATGCAGCATAGACCACGTCCTTATAGAAATAATATCCTCCCGTAAGCGAGAGGGAAGCCTCTTCGTGCTTAACATTTATAGCCCACCCGACAGAAGCCCAAGTTTGGTCCACTTTTCCGCAAAGCCTTGAGCATAGCGGAGAGACAGGCTCTCGTCATAGTCGGCAACTTCAACGCACCGCACGCTGCTTGGCGATACACTGTCGGGAATATAAAGGAACACAATTTATGCACAGACGCTCAACACGAGGGCCTTACACTGATAACCAATCCTGAGGGGCCCACAAGAATAGGCAACAGCGTTGGTAATTACACAGCACCGGACCCCACTTTTACAAAAACGTAGCAGACTAGCGAGGGGTAAACACGCAGCAAAATTTCGGCAGCTACCATTATATTGTAGTTACAACAGTGCATGCAGGCCCCCAAAAAAAGAAAAGCAGAAAACTGGCACTTGTAGATTGGGACTATTTCCGCAAGATTCAAGACGAGAATTCGGATGATATCATAGTAAATAAAGAAAAATGGGTTGAGAAGCTCCAACAAAGTGCCAAGAAAGGCACTAAAATTGTTCCCGAAGAAGTGGGAATGCCGGAGAAGACAGCGAACTGTTTCATTTGTGGGAGGCATCTGTAGCATCATGAAGCGCTGAAAAAGACAAAAATACAATCGTAATTTAAGAACGAAAGTAGCTGCATTAGACAAAAAGATAGAGCTCCATACGAATCGGCTGACCCAACAACTGTGAAAGGCCACGTGTAACTTGATGGATATAGAAAGGAAGATATCAAAGACTTGGAATATTCTCCGAAGTCTCCTGGACCCGCAAAGTGAAAAGACGGCACAGAGGCATAAACTGCAACAAGTAGTACATAACTATATATGCAGGAACAGAGGAGGAGCTCTTCCACGAGTTACGAAAAAAGCACTTCGCAGATGCAACAAAAGAGCCACTTTCCGGTTACAAGGGGCAGGACAACCTTATATTTGAATGCTGATATAACGGATGCCAAGAGTTAGATTAGAGCTCGCTCGACTAAAACCGAGGTCTGCTCCGGGACCGGATAAAATAACTAATAAGACGCTCAGAAACCAGGACGACGAATCCATTAAGGCCCTCACTGAGTACATGACTAAGTGTTGGAAGAGTGGGACCATTCCACGTCAATGAAAGACTGCTCATATCATTATGATTCCGAAGCCAGGAACGAAAGCACAGTTAGATAACCTTGGACCAATTTCACTGACTTCATGTATAAGCATACTCATGGAGCACCTCATCTTTCCGCGGCGTTTCACTACCTATATGGATGAGAACGGACTCTTCCCAC
Organism: Rhipicephalus annulatus; assembly: GCA_013436015.1. Classification (NCBI taxonomy): domain Eukaryota; kingdom Metazoa; phylum Arthropoda; class Arachnida; order Ixodida; family Ixodidae; genus Rhipicephalus; species Rhipicephalus annulatus. The sequence goes on from WOVY01003129.1 coordinate 125,436, forward strand.
ATACCATGATCGGTTTGAGACCTAAATTATCAACGCAGGCCACCATATTAGAGATTAGGCATCAAACACTCGACGTGGGGACCAGGTATTTAGACTCTAAGGCTATCCTTGGCTTTGATCTCACTAAGGCCTCCAATACCATCACACACAAAGCCATATTAGAGAATCTTCAGGGATTGGGGATAGGACAGCGCACCTAGGCATATATGACAGACTTCCTATCCAGCCACACTGCAAAAATTGAGGTGGGAGAGGCAAGGTCTGAAAACTTGGAATTGTGCAGTAGGGGGACGCCACGGGGTTGAGTGCTGTCTCCCCTATTCTTAAATGTGGCGATGATTGGCCTACCCGCAAAACTTAACCAGATCTAGGGCCTTAGACATAGCCTATACGCAGACGACATCACCCTCTGGGTGAAGGGTGGGAGTGACGGCGACATTGCAAAACATATTACAATAGGCTGTTGACACTGTAGAGAGATGTGTAAAAGGTAAGAGGCTAAAATGTTCTCCCGAAAAGTCGAACTTGCTAAATTATAGGCCCACATGTAGGGGACGCAAAAGCATACAAAAAGGCCAGATTTCACGGTTTTTGCAGGGGGAAGTAAAATACCCATGGTAGCAAACCTACGAGTTCTTGGCCTCCATATATCTGAGAAATGGCACAATGGAGAAACTATTAGGCTATTGGAGAACAGCTTCCACCAAACAAGCAGGCTGATCAAACGAACAGCCAACAAAAACTATGTATAAAAAACACGACTTAGTTCGTTTAGTCCAGGGTTTCGTATTCAGCCGCATCATGTACGTCGCCCCATATCTTAAACTACACGCAGCCGAACAGAGCAAAGTAGATTGCATCATTAGGAAAGCATATAAACAAGCAATAGGTCTACCGTTAAGTACGTCGAACGACAAGTTCTTGGCTCTAGGGCTACATAACACACTCAGAGAGGTAATAGATGCCCACACGATGGCACAGTATGATCGGTTAACCCAGAGCCCTACGGGCAGGCATATTTTAGACAAAATTGGCGTCACGTACAACGTGCAACATGGAGTAAAAAAGGACATTCCGCGGGAGCCAAGGGGCATATCGGGGTGCCTCCATTACCTTGAAATATGCATCCTGAGCATCATCATGCTAGAAAGGGCGAAAAGCCTGCATAAAAATTTCAGCAGCGCCCGGGACGTGGTATATGCAGATGCAGCAGAATACGAGAATGGCCGAAGCATGGTAATCGTAGCTACGAATATTCAAAGGGATTCCAACGTCAGTAGCAGTGTACGTACAGATAGGGCAGAAACGGAGGAGGCGGCAATAGCACTAGCACTAGCCTCCACAAAAGCCGAAGTCGTGAGTGATTCCAAAACAGCTGTTAAAAATTATTCCAAGGTAAGGATCTCACCGGCAGCGCTAAGAATTCTGGCTAACTTTTGCAACGAGAGGGTAGTTCATAATAAATGGTCACCTGCTCACTCCCCCCTCCCAGGGAACGAAATCGAGCACGACCTGGTTCGAGAATTGGCTGGTCGAACAGGCGCAGCGCGAAGTCCGAGGACGGAGAGGTACCGCATGATTAGTTATGAAGAGATCACAAAACACTACAGGCTAGGAAAAATCCGATTCCCCCCGGCACATACCTTGCTCAACAAGCAGCAGGCGACGGCATGGCGCCTCTTATAAACCAACATTTTCTGGAACCCGGTAACTTTTCACTACATCTACCCAGAGATATAGTCGGATTTGTGTAGGTTCTACAATCAAAGGGCGGATCTCAATCATATACTGTGGGCTTGCTCCTCAGTGACAATGCAATATAAAAAATACAGCAATGGAGAGCAGTGGGAGACCGCACTGCTAAGCGCAGACCCAGATGTGCAACTCGATGTTCTTCGGCAAGCTGAGGATGCCGCTATAGAGCGCAAGTACTCATGGCTGCCACCTAGGGGAAGAAGACGATCTTCCACATCTTCCCGTTTTTTTTTCTTTAATAAAGTCCTTTACTCCTCCTCAGATAGCGAGTGTGTTTAGAAAAAAAAAGCTTCATGATTTTGTGAACTTGATACTCTACTATGGGAGAGCCTAAAGCCGTCCCGTGGTCCTAACATTTGAGCATCGAGAAAGAAGAAGACAAGAGAGGACACTCCGCGAAACCTGGCCTCAGGAAGTGCGTCACGATTACGTAACCAACTAGTGCTCTCATCAAACGTCAGAGGGCGCAAGCGCAAAAAAAACAGTTATAATCAATGCAACAGAATTGTTTTCACAAAATAATAATTATACGCCCAAATTAGGTATGTTCTTTATACATAAAAACAATTTATTCAACACACCTTACGCGATTATTTTTCTTCAGCCGTACTGTCATAAACACCATCTACCCAGCGACAAGCCCATGCATGACTGACAGCGAGAAGCTTTCGTCGCTTTCGTCAACGTCGGCTGCGTCGGCGTTTTCAAGCGTGAGATAACAGGTGAGGCACGTTTTCAAGCGAAGCTTGTTGAATGACATGTTGTTGGTCTTGTTCGGTCATTTTTTTTCAGAAAACGGTTACACCTGTGCGAATAAGACACCATGCAACAAACATAGAAAGATGCACACACACACGTTGCGCTTCGTGTGTGCGAGTTTGTTTCTTACGTGGCGTCTCATTCACGCAGTTGTAACCTTTTTCTGAAGCTTGTAAGGACTGGGAGGTTCGCTAAAAGAAAGTTTGTGGCTCTATGCGGCGGCTAGACGGGAACATTGTGCAACGTATGCAGTATAGCAAAGGCGGCACGGCGTCAAGCCGAGGCGACGCGTGCTGCGTCTGCCACGGACGCGAGCGTCTGTAGGCTGAGCATAGCTGGGCAGCTAGGTCATAGGCTCGGTGGCTCGGTGCAAAATATTGAGAAGCGTTCGCTGGGCCTCGCATGCTTCACGACACGTTTCCCGAAGGCTCGCAACACGAATAATTCTTGGTGTGCCGGAGGCAAATCTGGACTAGCCAAGTGGCCATCATCTTCGTTTCTTCGCTAGCCTTGTGCCACTAGTGCAAGCTGCCCACAAATTTTTTTGACGTTTCCAATATAATTTTACCGCACAAATTTCAACTACGATTTTTCTTCCCAATGTACTGTGCTGATACTGCGTACGCACGAAGGTGTTCTAAAGTTCCCAGGCCGCGATACCATTGCATTACAAGGGATAGCGGCCTGGAAACTTCTGAAGATCTTTGTACGTGGTCTTGACGTCTATCTTTGTAAGTCAGAGTTTTATGGGTCAGAGATGTATCACTGGTTTTGTATTGTGCATCGATTAGCTAATCATTCAAAGGGGTTTGTTGGTACACTTATGACGTGCACATATCTTTTTCGTAATTTGACAGCGAAGCATCCACTTACTAACATTTTCAGACCGCGCTGATGCCATGCCGTCCGGCGGTCCAAGCTACGGCAGCTACTGCTGTGTATCGTGGTGCTTCAACAATGGCAGAACCTACAAGAAGCCTGGGACGAGTTTCTTCCGCATACCACGGGACGGCAGGTGTGTTAAAGCTTTTGTATGGTTTGCATGTCTTTAGGCTTACTGTTCGTACTTGCTCAGTGAGGGTAACAATAAAAAATCACTATTCAAGCACTTCCCCTTTCAGCTGGTAGTTCATTGCCAATGCAGGATGAAAGCATGGATGCAGTATGCTGGACGCGATGATCTCCTTAGTAAGCCGGCCAGCCTATTGTACGCAACGTACAGGGTTTGTAGCGACCATTTTACTGCTCAAAGTTTCATGGACCCTGGGCACACAAGGCTTACAAGAATGTCTGTTCCCAGTGTGCAACCAGCTGCACCATGTAAGTGATTGACTGAAACTCAAATATGTGTAATAGCAGCCACTTGTATTGAATCAGTGGCGACAGTTAACCGCGAAGATCTTTGTAGCCGGTGGAGAAACCTCACTATAGAAGTAACACTTGGAAAGTCTTAAATTTTGTGAACTATGGGCTATTACCTTCCTAACAGCAGCCTTACATTTCTGTCGTTTTTTGATGCTCTTGACCAGCGCAACTTGTTTTGAAAGACTTTCAAGGGCTATTTCACGTTATCTTCAAGCCTGAGTGCACATGTACATATACCTTTCATCGGTGAAAGCTGGCACTGTTGATAATTCCAAAAATCACAAATTACTTGTTTCCTAGTTGGTGCCTTCTCTTTTCCTCCACGTTCGACCAATTTGCGCATTTGAAAGAGCTGTTTAAGTTTCCCCATGCTACAAGCTTTGTAACTTGTACCAACTGCACATATATGCACGTTCTCCGAGCGTCGCTTCAAATAGTGACTGTGACATGACTGCAGAAGCTGCACTGCAAGGTGCGGATGAGCTTCAGTTTGTGTTATTTTAAGCCTCTTACTGACACATTGTCGTAATTTCATTTCTTCAGGACCTGCGGTAGAGGCTTCAAAAAGCGGCTCCCACACATTGAGGTGCCCCGATGAACAGGGTGCGTTCAGTGTCGCGATTTCTTTTTTTTTACCCAAATTGACTGTTGACCAAACCTCTGCAGGTGGCAGCTCCCTTGTAGCTGGTGAAAGAATTTCTGCTGACTTCGTCTTGCCGGAGAAAACCTTAACCAGTCGTTCAGCTGTCACAAAAGGAACTTGTGTGACCGGTAAGTTGTATGTTCACTTCAACACCAGAGTGGATTGATATTGAGACTTCCGCAGGCCGCTCGCAAGATTGTTCCGACAGCACTGTCCGAGGCACTGAACAAGCTTCACAAGACCCTCCAGAAGATGTCTCCGCCAACAGCTCCACGTCTGAGTGCCCTAGAGAAAATGGTGACTATGCTTTATTGCAGCTGTTTTTAATGTGCTATTTTATGTTTAGGACATTCTGAGGAAACTATCCTCAAAAGGACACTACGTGTGCACTTACAAAATGTAAGGGTGGGCTCTCAGTGATTTTCATTTTTTTTGTGCATTGTCAACATTGTGAATGGTTTGTTTTTAGGTAGTGGAATCGAAAACTTTGCACCACAGAAAGTTGTGCACCTTGGGTCTGAAAGAGCGAGGAAAGTGCTCGTATGGGATTAGTTGTTCTTCGCTTTTACATCCATTTTTTTGTTTATTGCAGTGCGTTCCTGTGTGCCAGCGACAATGTCTCCATCAATGAAGTACAAGCAAACCATTAAACATCTGCAAGCCAAAGTAGCAGCACAGCGGAAAACTATCAAAAGACTGCGGAGACAGCCTCACCAAACTAACCACTCATTCGTTGCATACATTGTTTTGGTTACCCGCTATGAGGAGTAGGGACACTGTGTATTCGCTCGAAGTGATTTGCATAACCTTAAAAAGAATGTTGGGTATCCTGTCTGTATTTTTGTAGCAAATGCGGGCGAACTGTACACTTTACTGTGGGTCGCTTGGTCACTGTGTATGCTTTATCTCTCCAGCTCAAGTAATATATCGATAACAAAACCGCTTGTTGAAATGTCTTCGAGCGGGTAAGGAACACAGTATGAAGTGGGCACAGTTCACGTTATCACGCTTTTTGTATTTTAGCTTCTCATCAACCTCCTCATCTCGCCCATCAAAATTTTCAAAAGAATACCCAAACTTGTAGCGTTTGATGGGGCTGCGGACGCTGCCATTTTATTTTTATATAGCTTGTGAGTGATAACGTACGATGTAGAGCCTTTGTGAAAAATAATGAGCCAAAGTGGTTTCCTTCTGCTATTTATTAGCCCTGTAATACCGCTCTCGTAACACCAATTAAGGTCCACAATTCTGGATAAGTGATGACTACAATCTATTTTAGCTCGCAAGCGTCACAGCAACACCCAGACGCAAATCACTTGGGATCTTAAGTTTTTGATGATAAGAAGAGCCACAAGACCTGCCAGTGTTGTAGCATAAAGTTTGTCTTTCACGTAGTGAGCAAGCTGCAAAGCCCTACCTTTCTGAGGACAAGCAGGCATCAAGTCTGCTTTTTTTTCATTTTGGGCTAGCTGTTCTTAAGCACAGCCAGCACACTGCAGCTTTGCCTTTCTGCTATATTGTGTCGTGTGGTTTCTGTGCACTCTTTTTTTCTATGCATTATTTTGGTTAACCCCAGGCGTGATTCGCGACTTCATTGCTGTGTATATGTCACTTCTCCTTCTTCTTCAGCATTGTGCGCTGTGTTTTTGCCATAGATCCTTACTTACCCACGGGCCTGGTGTGTCATACTTCACCAGCTTCTCGGCTTCTGCCAACTCTAGCGATGTGTGCGTTGTCTGTGTTCTCTCTGTATTTGTTACAATATTTGTTACAATTATTTGTAAGGCGAGATGCATTTGTTGTCTACCTTTGTCATATTGTGCTTTTTATATTCTCAGACTCTACCTTGCCTTTGAATAAAACATTGGCGGATACTCTGTCTCTTTGACTGATATATACATTGATCACTTTTTCCAGAAGAACAAGTGATCAACAAGTGAACAAAAGAACAAGCGCGATGAATAAAATCGTAGTGAATTATCACTACCTGCATCTCTCTTTATTATAACTTAATCGAAATAAAAATAAAAAATAAATTCAAAATTTGCGCCAGTGAAACCGAAACAGGAAGCGCACGCCACTTGCTCTCACCAACCACCAGGTGTGCTAGGGTCGATTGGGCCGCTGGGGTCTACGGGAGTGTCCACTCTTCACCTTTTTTTATTTT